>JAVFBX010251577.1:0-19360 GCA_034783855.1 Mopalia kennerleyi | reverse complement strand
GAAATAGGCAATTAAAGTTTTGCGACTTGAATACTTGATCATGGGGAAGCTAAATTATAGGCTTAAATTGAACTGTTGAAACAAAAATTGGTTCATTTTGAGCCTAAGGGGTCCAGCAAGACCTGAAGAACTAAAGTTTGCATTACCGGTACCTTGTATACTGTTCCGATTGTTAGCCAAATACCTATCTCTAATTACAATTCAAAGTAAATGTTATATTATAATTAAAATCTAATGTTTTCTCACATTTGCCAGAACAAACAGCGGTTGGTATTGACTTTGATTGTTATGAGAGATTCATTTATTGGACGGACGTGTCGGCGGGAACTATCAGCCGCGCGCGAGAAGACGGAAGTGATGCCGAAGTACTACTTGACGGTAAGAAATTTCTGGTTCGAAGAATATCTCTGAACTTGGATACAATTTTAGTTAACCGATTCAGGATTGTCATTTCTTTGAATATTTTTCCATGAATTCTCTTTTTGACAGTACAAAAATTTGGCATGGCATAGTAAAACAACATTGAGTCTGTATGTATGTTTTTAGGTATGTATGTTATAAAATATTTTAACCTTATTTAATTTAGATGGTATCAGCTCACCAGAGGGAGTAGCGGTGGATTGGTTGAGTCGGAACCTATACTGGACAGATTCTGGTGTGGACAGGATTGAGGTATCTCGCCTTGATGGGACGTACAGGAAGACCCTATTTGATACTGATCTGGTTAACCCTAGGGCTATCGCTCTCGATCCATCCAGGGGGTAAGTTGATGGAACCGACTCTATTGTTGAAACGCTTCTCTATTCAACACACTGGTGAAAAGAGAATATAAATTGTCATTTGAATTATCCAACCTTCACTCACGGTTCGAATGTTGAGGTTGAAAGGATTTTAAATCTGTTGGAATTATATTTAATTTTAATCGTTTAATTTAATAATTATCTCGATAAATCCTATCCAACGATACATCACAATATATATTTATCTTAATATAACTGATATGCAGTAACTAGTCACATATATGTAGGATACATGTATATAATCTCTTCCTGAAAGTCCGCCTGTCAATCACCAGGTATATTACTGAGTCATGTTGTGTATATTACTAAAAGGCAATATCTCAAAGCTGCATAGAAGTGGCTGAAGAGAACTTACAACTTACAAATCTACAACATTTTGTACGTATCAGGTAATTGTTTTTAGGTTGACGTCATGGGTTATTTCCGTCATATTAAAACTGAAAGTCATTGCTATACTAAATGGTAATCTTTAATGAAAGGCGTTAAAAAAAATGCCATCAATCCATGGACCACGCAATCGCTGTCAAAAGGGATGAATATAAGTTTCTGTTTGTGTCCAGGGTGTTGTATTGGTCAGATTGGAACCGCAATGAACCTAAGATTGAGGTGGCTAACATGGATGGAAAGGAGAGGAAGGTCCTGGTACAATCTGATGTCCGGCTTCCAAACGCCCTCACATTAGACTCTAGGTCCCAACAGCTATGTTGGGGAGATGCAGGTTTGTGTGCAAATATGGCTCCAGCTTGTGTTGTCTCTATCATTTTAACCTGTGATTGTGTGAGGAGTATATTACAAAGAGCTCATCCGCATTACTTTGCTCATTAAATTTAAAGCTTGCTTAATATCATTATACATGTACTCATATGCCACACGTCGTGACCTATTGCTCTCTGGCAGTTTGTTGGAAGAGTAGCAGTACTGTCTTTACTAAGCACTGGAGGAAAATTAACTTTCCAACATTATGGAGACGCTTCACATCTTAATGGTGCTAGTCTCAATTATTGTTGGAATACACCGCCTTAAACACGGCGTTAAACATCCATCAATCGTGACTTATGTTGGAGCTAAATTAAAAATAAGATTGAAATAATTGTGGAGTTTCACTTCTATATTTATTACACATATCGGTGTGTATATATAAGTTTGTCGGGATGTTACCGCTTTATTTTACACCAACATCGGCTATACTAAGTAGATTTATACCTTGGAATATAAGTTAAAAATCAAACAGATAACAACAAATGATGATGATTCGAACCCACGGTTTGCAGATATTGTGAAGTCATATTTAAAATCATACATCGATAATACAAAACCCTGATGTTAGTGAAATACCCCAAGAGACAATCGGATTATTACAATCAGATCAAAATAGCTCCCCGTCGTGTCAATCGGATTATTACAATCTGATCAAAAAGCTCCCCGTCGTGTCAATAAATAATTCTTAACTACTAATGTACTAAGTGGACCTTTCTCGCACGTGCTTGTCCTCCGTGACCTATAACACAGAATTCAATATAGCACAGTTACAAAAGAACAGTTAATTCCACCCTCTTGGTTACCCGGAGAATACCTTTGTTGACGTTCTAATAAACTCCTATTATTTGTGTAGAGATTTTTGTTACCCTAACATTGATTGTTTCGGTAATTGCTTCTAGTACACAAAGCACCGAGCAATAAATATCGGATTCGCAGTCTGAATGTCTATACTTAAGCCATTTCACAATTTTCAACTAGACACAAACAGCATCTGTCCCATGGCGTTCACATATAGTCAATCAATACCAAGACTGACATTTGGGTCTATCCTCTGCTTAAAAGTCTATAATGTCACAAGACTGGGTTGATCAGAATGCACCTCACACAGGCAGCCAATGTGTTGGTGTTGTGATTGATGATGTAATACGCTAACATCAAGTTTCTGTTTGTGTTTGGTTTCACAGAATAATTCGTACATGCCGTGTTCACACACGAATCAGACTTTACTCCACCTTTATACATGACATGTAAATTCGTCTCTGTGCATAGCTATAATCCTCCAATATAAAACGAGAAGGCATTTATTGTTACAAGTGAAGAGAAAGCACAAGGGTATACCTAGTGGCAGTCAGTCACTCTCCTACGATATTTGAGATGTCTCTCCTACCTTATAGAACACTAATAAAATATCACAGGAGTGTGACAATAGCTGTCACTCGGATATACGAGTTTGTCTGTCCTTTTACACTTAAACTGTTAGAAAGTTTGTGTTTTCGCGCAATACTAGTAGCTTTTGGGCCAAAGCCTTCATGATTTAGGTCTTTTAAGCATGGCCTGTGTACCATTAATTCGTCAATTGTGCATTTACATGTATGTGCCTATATGACACTTTATATACAACATCCGACGTTATGTACGTGGACAGCACCATCCTATAACAATTTTGGAAATGAATACATTTTGTTGTTGTTGCATTTTTACATTCACTCAGCCACATGAACTTGCAACAAAAAACAACAATAAATTTACGGTTCAATAAGCCTCCATATTATCTCCAAAGACTGTTTTTCTGTGGTTACCTTTCTTGCTATTGATTTATGGCTTATACTTTACCATTCCTTTTGGGACGTAATGTTTTATTATTACAGGCACACAGGGGATAGAGTGTATGCGAACTGACGGCGTAGGCAGGAGGGTTGTTTATGGTCTGGCACAATATCCATTCTCCCTCACGTACTCCGGAAATAATCTGTACTGGACTGACTGGGAAATGTAAGGCTCAATAGTATTGTTCTTAAGAAATTCAAATTCTATTCAGTTCAAATCGATCAGATCTTTTCTAAGGTTACACGTTAGAGGCCTTGTGTCTCAAATCCCTACCATCATATATTAACAAAGTGAATACAGTGTTTATTGCAGACTAGGCTTATGAGCAGCATTTATTAAATTCCCTTCTCTGACAAGCATCATTGATAAGAGTGTCTTAACAAAAGCTTGTTTTTTGACTAATTACCCCAAAAAACGTTGTATTAGTACATCCATAAATAAACAATCAACCGTATATAAGCGTCATTCTTTCTTTTAAGAATATTAAAAAATATCGTGTTTTTTCTTCCCCAGGAAAAGTATACAGAATATAAATCGTAATGGAGGAGAACCCAATGAGGCCCTGCCTCTGCCTATAGGTGGAAATGGTAGATTATATGGTATTGTAGCTGCTCGGGAACAATGCGACAGAGGTAATTAAAGGATATCTAATTAAATGTGGGCTGCTGCATATTAAAACGCTATTTACTGCAAGTCAGGTGATTTGTTCACCCCCACCCCAGTATTCATCCTTTCGCCCAAACATTCCAATGACCCTGTTTCGCCCTGGGGAAACTTGCCCGATCTCAGAAAACTTGCTGTTGCCCATAAACATGGACACCAACTAATATTCCGACCAAATAATATCGAAATTAGCATGAATTTAACTTGTGCCTACCGAGTCCAAAAACCTGTGGACCTGAATTTACTGATCCTTGAACATATAAACAGGAGTTCATCAACTCCTGAATCAGTAAACCCGCTTTCATCAGTCCCTTAATCACTAGATCCGAGTTTAGCAATCCTTAAATCAATAAACCCGAGTTTACAAATCCTTGAATCCGTAAATCCGAGATTATTAATCTCTGAATCCTTAAACCTTAGTTCATCAATCCCTGGATCAGTAAACCCTAGTGTATTAATCTCTGGATCAGTAAACCCTAGTGTATTAATCCCTGGATCAGTACACCCGAGAGTATCAATCCCTGAATCAGTAAACCCTAGTGTATTAATCCCTGGATCAGTACACCCGAGAGTATCAATCCCTGAATCACTAAACCCTAGTGTCATACTTCCTGGATCAGTACACCCGAGAGTATCAATCAATGAATCAGTACACCCTAGTGTATTAATCCCTGGGTCAGTACACCGGCGAGTACCAATCCCTGAATCAGTAAACCCCAGTATCTTAATCCATGGGTCAATACACTCGAGAGAATCAATCAATGAATCAGTACACCCGATTTATCCGTCCCTGAATTAGTAAACCAGAGTTCACCAATCCCTGATCGAGTTATCCTAAATTAACCAATTCCTGAATCTGTTATCCACAGTTTACAAATCCCTCCATTTGTTATCCTGGCTTAACCAATCCCAGAACCATTCTGGATTTTTTTACCATTCCTGTTTAAACCCATTCTGAATAAGTAGGCCTATTCCAGAATCCGCTGATCTCAGATTTAATAAACCCGACAAAGTTTCTTTGCTTCTGCTTCTGTATTTATTTTTTTTTGTTGATTTTTCAACATTCATTTGTCTCCGATCTTCACAATTCATCCCGTCTTCAGCTTTTTGGTTAATTGGTTTGTACCACACACAGCGCGAGTATATCTCACTGCGTTATTCAGGTCTTTTGAATTATACATTTGGTCATTTCATACTCATTAAACTTCAAATACAGCACATATACAATTGTATCAACGATTTAAATCTCTATTGTTTAATCTGGACAAAGAGTCATATTTGTGCTTATGATATTCGCATTGTGTTAAACTATACTCTTTTTTACTTACAGCTAGCAACTCGTGTGGATTGAATAATGGCGGATGTCGGTTCTTGTGCTTACCGACTCCCGGAGGTGGCAGAACATGCGCATGCCCAGACGACATTGACCCCAGGCAGTGCGAAGAAATAGGATTACTCAGAAAGAAAAAATAACCTCTGGATAAAAAAAATTAGCCCTCAAAATATATCAAAACTATATGCATAATTTTGGTAAAAAAAAAATCACCCATTTGCCTTTGTGGTGACTTTTACCGCGGTCGCTCTTCGCACGAAAATGTTTGTATGTGAACTATAATCGTAAAAATATTATTGGGATCAATTAGAAATTAGTTTTTGTCCCGTTGTCATTTTACATTTTCTTGATTTTTTAAAAATTGTGTAGCAAGCATAATTCGGACTGTATAATTTCAAATTTATTTTGCCACTTGATTTTACAGAGCAATAGCTTTATGCTACTTTCTCTGGTCAGGACCAGTGTTAAACGTAGCTGCTAAAAAAAATCTTTTCAATTCGGATAGTACTAAAAATATGCGTTATTTGTACAATCATCCTAAAGCATTGCTGTAGTTTAGTATTTCATGTTTACTGAGCTAATTGTAGGCTCAATGATTTATCACTTTATTTTCTCTATTTGTTTAAGTCTCCTGAGCTAGCTGGAATTTAGTACTATAGATTATCAGATGTAATCGTCTCTTCAATGTGCCAAACGTTAATGTACATAATGCCACTGTCTTAGTGCTGTGTAAATCTAGTGTCATAATGTTACAGATGTTATCTTCCCACTTCATGAAAATTCACATATCTTGTGTCATCATTATCAAACGTAAATTGATCCAATTTCGCGAAATCACACTGGGGCGCATTGCATTATATACTACATGATATATCCTCATTTCAAAGCAAATATTTTTCACACTTTGTTAAAGCTAGTCAGAATTTGTTGGAAAAAAATTTGCATATTTAATTGCTTTAAATTGGCTATACACTGCATTAACTTTAACTTAGTGCATTGAGTTATTGAAAAAAATGCATTAAAAGCGATGTGATGTACCAAAGCTGTAATGTGCAATGCACCTAAATCCATTTATATAATTATTGTGTTGTAGCTTGTTCATCTAGTCATAGAATTTAAAAGACTCAGTGAAATTGAAACTTTCTAATGTAATAGGAAGATTGAAATTGAGGCAGAGTATTTTAAATAAAAACCGAAGACGAGTGATTTTATGACTGAAAATTGTAATAAGTATTATACCATTCATTTTAAATCTCTCGAAACGTATCTTAAACTCGTTTCATTGTACAGATGTAAATAAGTTATCAAATACAGTCTGTGTTCATCGCTATTCTGCTGTGTTTACTTTTGCCATTATTACCGATATGGTTTGTGTCAATGCGGGGCCTCCCTGTGCCTGGTGCTCTAAGAGCTAAGGGACACAACGAAAGCGACCTCTTTGGGATGTATCTATACTGCGACTTGTAATTGTAATGTTTTGTCATTGTTCGTTGGTTTTCTTCACCCGTTGGGCGGGAACCCCGACGAATGAGCCTTTACCTCAATATTCAACAACAAAACAAAGACCCAAGCTAACTGTGTGCGTCGTGGCGTGTGGTTTACAAGAAGCTTCCTGTGCCTGGTGACGGTTGGATACAAGGAGCTGTGTGTCTTTGGAGGCTGGTGTTTTGAGGGAACTGGCTGATGTTAGGCGTGAACTTCCAGTGGCGATGGCCCTCTGGCTAAGGGCAGTTTGAAGAGTAGCAATGTTGCCTTTACTTAGCACTGGAGGAAAAGTGTCTTTCCAACATTATAGTAACGTTTCACATCCTGGTTGTGCTAGTGTCATTTCATAAGTAGTTTGTTTGTTTTATTAAGGTTTAACGCCGCACTTAAAGTTTTTGCACTCACAGAACAGCGTGTCACCCAAATAGATTAAGGAAACCACCCTCGTCGTCACTGGCAACAAGCAAAGACCAGGCATGACATATACAGGACAATCTAGCGTGTGGTTGCAGAGAACATACACTGTGATGCTCACCGATACTTATTTTGTGTGGGGTTTGAAACGGAAAATTTACTGGATTTGTGTCCAGCGGCCGGTTGTTCAAAACTGTATTGACTTAAAACTTTTGTTGAACGACTCCACGCCACCACCCAACCCTTACTTGTCTTTTCGTTATTTGTTACCTGTGACGTTGAGTGTGACTTCCTTCTCCCAGTTCGCTAAGACGCCCTGGTATGAGTGAAATTACTATAAGAACGGTGTGCAAAAAATCTACCATTTTAATACTGTACACTGCATGTTTCATTATGTTTACGTTTCGTCCAAATGCTGCCGACGACCATACGCACTTCCTTATTTACATTTTATAAATCAACTTATTTCTTTATAATGTTTGCTTAACATTTTCAATAATTCAAAACACATTATTACATGTTTTCAAACATATATATTGAATAAGGCCAAATTAAAATGCTAACAAAATTAGTTTAAATAGATAACATTTGGTAAAATACGGTAAATGATCAATACATTTACTGATCCCAAAATGTGTCGTGTAAATCAACGGGCGTCCCCGTAGTATTGACTCTCTGCCATCTACTGTCCTCGTCTTCAAAAGCCGGATATTCCCGATCGGACAGCGGACCCTCTATACTACCGCAATCATATGAGCTCCCGTCTGAATCGTCTCCCGCTTTTCTCACCCTCATTGGCTGTGCCAACTTTAAGTCAATGCCATGTGAACCATGAACACCTTTGGTTGAACTTTGAGCAAACTTATTTCCGAAATACGGATCTTTCCCGTCTCGCTTTTCTACTTCAAAACTGCCATGAATGTTGCTACTGGTACCTACGTTTCTTTCGAGGTTTTTGAAGGAGATTCCGTTGTTTGCAGGTTGGTATTGGCCATTGTATGGAAAAGTGTCTCCGATGCCCCTCGATTGAGAAATGTGTTTGGCCGTTGTGCCCTCTTGATCGTAACGTTGCCTCAGGGTTTGTCCCGAGGATACACAGTTGAGGTCATTGTTACAATACTTTTTCGACTCTCTGTTCAAAAGTATATCAATATTTACAATTTTGCCATTTCCAGAACTTTGTCCTAAACCTTCAAATTTGTAGGGATGTGTTTTCGTGGTAGCCTTATTACTATAATCACTGTTACTTCCGATTAATCCCACTGAGTCTCTACTCTTCTGGACAGATCCTTGTGCCTCGTGGACTTCTTTCGATCCATGGTTTGTCTCCGCGTTAACTGTATACCAATCGTACGGAAAAGAACTTTCTGTAATAGATAACATGAAGATTATAACATGTATAATGGTATGGTAAATACATTATACAGTGTGCTTCTTGCTGACTTCATGTGACACTGTATGTAGAAGTGTTCTGTTTGTCAACATCAAACTTTTATTTCAACAATTGGTTTATCATTTTTGAGGTTTCAAATCCTTTATCATTCTTGTTCTGTTTCGTACGGAAGACTGTTAGTGCCAAGTCAGTCATATTTGTTCATAATTTCGACATTGCAATGAGGTATGAAACAAAAATAACTGACTTCCGTAGTACCGCTATTTATATGTAATAACGCTGTTTCAGAATGGTTTATAGCTAATTTTAAAAAGGAACCACAATGATGATACACGCAGCATTGATTTAACTATAATCCTTATATGGCAACTGATATTTGAAACTGGACATCTTCCTACCTTCTGATTTTCCAACTGGAATATTGATGTAATTAGGTTTATTACAAGCAGTTTTTCGGTTAGCACACAAAGCTACATTATTTGTCGTTTCTGTTTTCTCACACTTGTCAATGTTGGTTCGCCGGGAGAAGCATTCGCTCCAGTCTTCTTCGTCACTTTCACTGTCGTCGCACCATATTGGCCGATCTTTTTTCTTAGTTTGTCTTTGGAACTTTTTCATACCCATGTGGTTTTCGCTAGAGCTGGAAAAACAGGCTGCCTGGTTGCTGGCGTTTAAGGGTTCGAATCTGGCACTTGACTTAGAGGCTGATGATAAAGATTTTTCTGCGGCCAAACACCAGTTGTAAATGCGACTGTCATCTGAATATTTATCTGGCGATGTTGGCTCCGACTCTTTCGGAGTCAGGGAATTCTCTTTGGTTTTAGGTTCAGTCTTCTGTGTTCCTGTTTTCGTACAATGGTCTGGAGACTTGACTTTCGGGGGAGATCGTGTCTTCTGTTGATCAATGGGCTCTGCACAAGATGGTTTGTAGGTCAGGGAGCTGATCAAAAGTTCCCACTCGTCATTGTTACCGGTTAAATCACTCGTGTCATTATCTTCTTGGTCGTCTGGAAGAACCCCCAAAAAACGTTTGGTTATATATCTGTACATTAATCCGTTAATAACTTTAATAACTAGCATAATTTATTCCTGATTAACTGACCCGAAATGAAAGTATACATATCAACGCAATAAAATTCCAATAGATCTAAACTTTATCTGGTTTGATTTGACAGCCCAATTCTTTAACATCGACCAAATTAAGCAAACTGATAATCCCCTGTGCAACTTTTCTTATATCATGTCAAAGATGATTCAATTAAAAACAATTAAATTAAACAAAAGTATAAACTATTTTGGTTTCAAATCTCACCTCAAGTGTCAAGTATCGTCGGAAATTTATATATCAATGCTATACAGTTTTATCTTCCTTACATTAAAAAAACAATACATAATCTGATCGAACATATTTCGAAAACTATTTCGTACTCTAACTTAATCTCATTATATGTAATCACTCGATGTCCTTTCCATTATAGTCATTTGTATTCAAAGCCTTGCTCAAGTTAATGATCTTCATTTCTCCTGTCAGTAAAAAGATATTCTAGCCAAGTACGCCTATATAACTTATCCCAGTATAGTAAGAAAAAAATTAATAATATAATATTGCAATACTAAAAAACCTGTGAACTGTTATGAATTCGTTCGAGGTCTGATAGTGTTATGTAAATATACGACCTTCTGAAAAGTGTTTGTATGTCATCTTGTCCACTAGATTCGTTACTATAAACACTTGAACAAAATTATAATTTGTAAACAATTTATATATAATGAATTTCAAAAAGTGAAATGGAGGTAGCAGCTATATGGTGTCTGTGTCTCTGCAAACACCAGGATTAAAAAATACGTACCTTGTCTCGCAGCAAAAGCTTAAAATAGATATACAAATTTAACTTTGAAACCTCTCATA
This sequence comes from Mopalia kennerleyi, assembly GCA_034783855.1. Classification (NCBI taxonomy): domain Eukaryota; kingdom Metazoa; phylum Mollusca; class Polyplacophora; order Chitonida; family Mopaliidae; genus Mopalia; species Mopalia kennerleyi. The sequence continues at coordinate 8,777 of JAVFBX010251577.1, read as the reverse complement.
TCTGATCCATGTTTTCGTAATGTGGACATTCACAATGCATTTGTATTCATGTTAGTATCAGGAATTCCTCAATACCGCTACATCGATGGTTTGAACGAAAATGGGATATAAATTGGATGTAAACCAAAACTTTGTGAATTCCTCGAACTTCAATGTATCACATTCGACTGACACGTGACTAAAGAGAGTTAGATCGTTTATCAATTAAATCCCGTATCCGTTCGGGATTTTGACTTCGATTGCGCTTTTTAAGGGAGAAAAGTGACCTCCAATAAAGAATATGACTTGGATTTCTTACCGTAGATATTAAAGATCAGAAAATGGTTTTAAAAATGGTATGGGTAGGACATTTTAAGAGATTTCCGCTCCGATTGTTATCGTACATGTACCTGATTCTGGTTCTAGATTAAGTTTGGACACTATACGGACTTGTAAAAGATAATTGCTGATGGTGGTAGACCTATACTTTTGTGGGAAAGTAAAAAGAACATTGTTAAAGAATTAAAGAAAATGGATGTAGAGCTTATTAAATTTATGACATATAATCCCCATACCGTTTAGCGAGATGAGTCGCGATCCTGTCATAGTGAGCTGAACATCTTTAAACATGGAATTCTTCCTTTTGCTCGAGGCTCCATCAATGAAGCTGTCGATGGCTCGTGACTCTCGACGACGTTCAGTCTGACTCTCAAACTCTCTTCTTTCGCAAATGTCACAAAAGTGCTGATTTTTCTGCAATTTAATGCAATGTTTTCGGCATGTACTACAGCAAAAATGACGTAAGCATGTTAATGGTGCTAATTTCAGACAGTCGAGGTGGCAAAAGTCACACCGACCACTGGTTATGTTTCCCAAACCCGCCATGTTGACATTTCTTCATAATAAACAATGAGCGTCACCGTGGTGACGTCTCATAGGAACATCTATGACGTCACGACATCTTGTGCTTTATATTTGTAATGTCATTAGAACCTGACGTGCGGACATTTCCATTATGACGTTGTTCACCTGGTTTGTCGTTATAAGGAGCAGCAACACCTGGGACGGATTGTCCAAAGCTCCGTTAGCCTATATAAAGCCGAATTCTCCCGGTACGATTTCTAGTTACAACTTAAGAGGATTCCTCTTATTTGCAGCATTTTGATTGTATGATAAAGAAGTACGAAACAGTTGACCAATCAAAACTCCGCAAATAACGCCTTATCTAATTAAAATGATATCTCAAAACCGCTCCCCGCGTTTTGTTTGTAGCTATATTGAGCTATATCCCTCTATTTACTATATTGTAGCTATATCCCTCTATTTACAGAGCTGCTTCCCAATTCTGGTTTGAAAAAGCCAAAGATTGCCGCCGGCGAACCGAAGTTTCTCGACTGCGTATTTTTACAAGACCAAGGATAATAGTTGACACTGCTGCTATACAGTCTCGCCTCTGTTGTCGCAACGTCATATCTGGAAAACCCCCATATTGGATTTTACCAATTTAAACCAAAAGAAATTATTGTTCCAAGCGGAATTAGCTAAAGCGTTTGAACAATCCAAATAGTGTAATCGCTCTGCATTAAAGTTTGATACTAAGCAAGAATGTGGTGTTTGGATACAAACATTTAAAAAAATTGAAGAGAGAAAAATTTGCTTGACCCCACCGGGATTCGAAACCGTGACCTCTGGGCTACAGTCCCTACACTCTACCGACTGAGATACATAGGCTCACAACATAATAAGTCACAGTTCTAACCCAGTAAAGAATGCGATTTTCTCTTTAAAGACATTATGGACACAAACACGCTAAATAAGCATCTCGTTTTGATCTAGATAGAACTCCCAATCGGTTTTTCTTGCATATATATATGTATTGAATAATTGAAGAGAGAAAACTTTGCTTGTCTCCACCAGGATTTGAACCTGGGACTTTTGGGTTATAGGCCCACCACTACCGACTGAGGCACAGTGTTATATACGTATATTTATTTACTTCCTACCTGTTTATTGGAACAGTCACTATTATTGTTGTATGTCCATACTTTCTATTAATTTAACTTGTGATAGACTTTCACATTGTAACTAACATTGTACATAACTTTTTTATCTAGATTTCCGAACAAACATTTAAATAATTTATCTTATGTGTCACGATGAATAGTGGCATTTTATCGTGGTTTTGACCCGATAGAAACCTGAGGTCATTTGCGACTTCCGTAGAATGTTCTAAAACACGCTGTTCTACAGAAATAAACTTCCGATAGACATCAATCATACCATTGAAATATCCGTTCTAGCTGTAACAGTCTGCCTAGAAACCCAATTTACCTAAATTTAAGTGATTGGCGTTTTTGCTTTCTTCGCCTTTGGACCAATACGTTAATCAATATACCTTGGCACAATTGACGTTAGTATCATACTGTCAAACAGAATGCGTTACGCGCACACAAAGCCCATTACTCGGAATGGTGGGGGGCCCTTCTGGTTCACATGTTTACAGTCTATGTGTGTTCCAAATACAGCTCATTGAACTGCTGTCCAGATGTCAATATCTTATTTGCACCAGACCAGAAGGTGTCAAATTATAGCTCAATTATGCAGCATGACGCTAAATGAGGCAATAATGATAAAGAAATTACTTCCAAAGGATCAACCTTGATATAATATAGGCTGGTCGTTTGTGATAAATCCGGGCTGATATTGATGCCATTAGCGGGGACCTTAATTTAAAAGGTAAGGTCTTATATGTTTTGATTGCATTTTTTTTGTCCCTATAGAATCATATAGAAAATATTTACGAGGCTTAGAATTTCAGTCAAGAATGCCCACTATGTTATACTACAACAATTATAAGCTTTAAAAAGGCTTTATGTACATCGTCTCTATCGTTTCCAAGGCCATTACTGCAAGGATAACTATTGCCATGATCATTATTGTATGAATGAGTTTTATGGATGATATTATTGGGATGGGTTGCTACAAATATAACCCATGATAAATCTCCCAACGGCACAAAAAGTCAATTATGCCGTGACATCGCGCAACAATGGTCTAAAGTTCACACCGTTTTGAGCAACCGACCCCAGTGACGTTAGCACACAAAAACATTCGTGTCGCGTCATAACATAAATATAATGTGAGCTAATGTTAACTATATACTAGATGACGTTGCGTTGCAATGGTTTTTAAGATATATGACACCATAACTCTTTATCGCACAACGTCAGGGGCTGCTTGCTCAAAGTGGTGCTAACCTTAAACAATTTTTGTACGTCATTGTGACGTCATTTAAAACAATGTTACGTTAGAAAACATACAACTGTCACGCGACAGTAGTCTCCAATATGAACTTTACTACATAAAAAGTACTGTTCTACAGTATTTTCGAGCAGCGCGACAGTCGCGTCGCGACCGTTGTGAATCGGGCTTAACATTTGGAGATTCTCATAAATGATGCAATATAATTTCAATGAATCTGTTCTTTTTCCCCTCTAGTTTGATTTATACAGTTAATCCATTTTAGGCCACTTGAAAGATAAATATAATTATGAGAGGGTATAAATATTTCTGCATCACAGTTTGGTTAATATCGTTGTCTTACTGCAGGCGGTTGGATGCAACTTCCTGTTGCTCTGGTTCGCCCAGATCTAAAGGGGAAACACAAAACCGATCTGTTTGCTATGTCTTTGTATGGCGTCTGTCGAGTGTCCTGTCTTGACTTTGTTTGTTGTCATTGATGTCGAAAGGTAGATTCCTATGCCGAGAGAGCTGGCATGCCGTTATTTAATATGTGGAATAACCATAACTACACAGCGTAATCCCACAATCAAACAAACAAATGAACAATCGTTGAAAAAGGTCCCTCTTTAGATCAAAAGTAGCCAATTGTTTTTGATATGGTGATTTTTTTTTTTCAAATCGTTTCTGCATTCTGGTTGCCTATTTTTCTGTAAAAAAAATGTCTATGACAATTGTCCAATAACATTACCGTCAGCATTGACTCTGTGCAATGAAATAATGATAAGATTCCTGTTTGCATTTGTATCATCTCGGTGGATTTGATTGACGGGCAAATAATACTCTACAGGGAGAGGGCGTGTAATTGTTCCCTACACAATCAAGATCATCATTTATTCCATTTCCTTTGTTATATATCCATAGTGTCGTGCAGGTAATTTGTTTAATTTGAAAACAGGTAATTATCCGGATTGAGTAACATGTAAGTATATAGAATTAGTATAAAATCAATACAGTTTATCAATTACCTTCTGAACGCTGTAGATGTAGATAAATTAACCTTTATCGTCAGTGAGAAGAATTAACGAAAAAGCTTGTGTCCAATAAAACTAACCAACCATAAGGCTGGATATAGGCATTGATGGACGAAAGAATTATCCAATGAACGTACTGGAAAATGTGTTACTGCGAACAAAGCTGTCAACAAATTCTACCAGATATACTGTCACGCCATCTGCATGCTGATCAGTTGTCAACGATCAACTTCTGACGCCTTATGTCCACAAATTTGAATTTGTATGTGTTTTCCGTTAGGGTAAATTTATAGTTGGATAATGGTTCTAAATTATGAGACCTTTTAGAAACACTTGCAATGGGATTAATAGTTAAACAGAAACACGGGACATATCGGATAACAATGCGAATGTTAAGGTGTGTGTTGATGGTGACTTAACCGGCTGTTGTCATGATGGGTCGATCCGTTGCTCTGTTGAACCGCATTTTTCACGCTGACATTTTGGTTCAATCTCTCTTAGCCAGGAAATGCTTTCTCTGTTGTGGCTCCGTTTTAAAATTTGACAACGCAAAGACTTGTCACAATTGTATGTGATTCCGATGAGCTATTCCGGCTGGGCACGATGTGGAATTCCAAGACTCGCCATCAGCATACAAAGGTTATTTGAAACTCTATACTGTTTTCTAACAACTGTAAAACTATAAAAAATGTGTAGCCGAGCAATTATTCCTGCATATACGTTGGAGGATGTGCATAAATAGTGGATTAAAATCACAGAAAGTTCGACGTCCTTAAACATTTGACCGGTAGTGTAACTTCAATCGTTTAGTATATTTGTACCTTAAATCTTATCTCACTGACGGACAAAACGTTTGCAGTGCTTCGTTTTCAGCGGTAAACAAGACTAAGAAAAGAAGGTTTGATAGACTTGGACCGGAGAGCCTCCATTATGGGAATCTGCTGTAGATTACTGCTCAATGGGATACTATATATTCTGGTAAGTCATTATGTCAAGTGTCTCGTTTGAATGATTCCTGGGATTCCAGGGAAAAAAGAACTTTAATGAAGAAAAAACATGAAAAACACGAAGGCTTTATCTACAATTCTTTTTTAAATTTGAATGGATTTGGTGAATATATATGGGGAACTAATTAATGTGCAGGGAATTGAAAGCAATGACATCTTACAATTATTTTTTTTATTAATTCATGCACATAATCCCTAAATGTTTGTTGTCCTTTTTAAAGACGGAATACTGTTTTTCCTGTGGTAAGATTGTTATTTTATGAAATTACGCCTTTCTTTTAGGCCGAACTTTACCGAGACTGAACTAACTGAAGCATTGATACACATACAAACTAATAAATTAATGCCGTTCAGAGAGAGGTGCTTTTGAGGGTTTATTTGATATTTTTTTAGTAGTGATCGCCATTGCAATTAAGGGTATTACATTTGCATAACGACATTCTCGGTAAAATACAGTTACTTGAGGCTACAGATTGATCGTACCAAGCGTTCTTTAAATTTTTGTCATATCAGTTATTTGTGGAAATATTTTACAAATTTCAAAGATTATAGATGCCTATTGTGGTATTATGGTATTTTTAAGACAAATTGTTTTCATTCTGTTCTGCAATATTACAACAACAAAAATGGTCTTTTATTGATATGACGACGGACCATTCACTCCTATTTCTGCCTACTTAAACACGGCGACAGCAGCGAGAAACACACAGCCATTGTCCGAATCGCCTCGTGTGGCCCCCTCATATACCTAATGTCGACTGGTGGACTCGAATCTGGGAGCTGTTCGTGTAATGAGCATCAGTTATCCGACACGCATACCAATGAATCCCCGCGGCGAGTCCCAGATGTGTTAAGAAACAAGCTGTTTCGATTGACATACAAACCTTAATGGAATAAAAAAAATTATTTCAAATGATAGATAATTACATAACGCACATATTGCGTGACAAGAGACTTTATTCACAACGTTGCGTGCATGTCAAATGAAAATTCTACTATCATTTATTCATATGGCTAACCAATATAATAGTTTGGCCGTGGCATGCGTTCGTTATTCAAACATAAATCTGTATTGCTTCAAGAGAATCGTGCTTTGTCTAAACCATCGGCAACGTATACAATTTATTAAGGATGGGTAACGCCAGGCTGTTCTGTGAAAGAATGAATGACGTCAGACATTATATTGAAGATAAGGGTAAAACTGACTAGCCTACCCCATAGCCAGTCCCATAATATACATAGTTAAATAATGTACTCGGGCATGTAGTATGCTCTGCACAAAGCTCCAGTTTCCCTGGTTTTCTATTGGCTTTGGGACCAAGAAAATAGATTTTCCCGTTGCCTCTTAATCACTTTGTGGTCCGAGGTCATGATTCCGTAGTAAGCTTAATACACTATACAATCGTTCGATGTACCGCTCGCTTGTTCGAGGCATTAAGTGGACCACAGGTACATGCATATAAGGGTGACACGAGGTGACTCCAATACGTAAGAGTGGTCGTCACAAGGTTTTTAATTATCCAATATGTTTAAGTTAGGCAGAGTTTTCTCTATCGGACGAAAGTCTGTCGTCATATAAGTAAAGTACACTTGGGTCTGGCGTTAAACCCCAATCAAACAAACCATATAAACTCCTATTGGCCAGATAACTCCATGTTATAAGCCGCCCTAATAATTGTCTTGCATGGCGCATGTTGTCATTCGTTCTCAGTGCCATGGCGTATACTTCCATCGTTTCTTTCAATAAATGGACTGATATATATACGCCGCCATATCAGTACAATTATAAGCTTAACTATGACCTGAATACCCCAGCAAACAATTGTCAATTTTATTCTTCGACTGAATCCTATAAGAGTTTATTTGGCAGATATGTAAAAAAAACTAAAATTGAAATGAACTTAATGGTTTACTTAAAAGTCATGTTTTAGATTTCCGCCCTAAAAAAAATAAATGAACGCCGATAAATTTTCCATAATCAGTAGTGAAATATCTTGCGGGTACCTTCTGATGGTCTGAATAAATTTAAAGAACTAAAATATTTCGACAATATGTCCACATAAACGATTAATGTAATTATGGTGTTAATTCAGAAATCATTATGGAATAAACATGATGTTATTCACCTCAGCTCGGTTACATGAGTTTTGTCTTAGTGAAAGTATTTAATAATCAATGAAATATGTTATTAACTATGTAATGTCAGGTACGACACTCTATTCGGCTTTACTCGCTTAAAAGCTTCGGCAAAGTGTTTTTCCAAAATCGCAGAGAAAACCATTTAGTTTATGTGACTAATCGATTTATTGGAAAGTTATTTTTACGTCAATGCGGGGTGTGTTTGCATGAGTTGGGAAAGTCACATATACCTTGATGTTTTGCGGCCTGATCTAACTGCGCTCTGGTTGATAAAAGTAAATTATATACATGTTCAGGTGATTTGGTAAATAGCTCTGTGCCTATATCAATAGGAACTAATAAAATGGTAACTGACATTATTATATACAGCCACAGGTAAATAGCCTATACTGTACTCATAATGTTCTCGTATCACTGTTGGGTGCCATTTAGACGCGTAACCATGCAAGGAGTTGTCCTATGAGTGAAATAACCCTGAACGTGGCACTAAACACCGATCAAACAAAAGAGACTAGGCCTACTTGACCGGTATATGTAGTTGACGGGCTTTAGCGTGGCCCATTAAACAGTTATTGTAGTCTAACATTTGCACAGGATAAGTGCTCACTGTTAGGGAAAGTTGCGGTAAATTGACCAGTATGTATTGACAATAATCCGTATGAAATGTTTATGAGATGTAATTGTGAAAGTCGCGATGTTTGCGATTTTCGCGGACCATTGATGATCACGAACAAATTACCCGCGTATTGACATAGTCAATGCTTTTAACGATCGCATCAATAGTTGAACAGGCCACAGATCACAGGCTAACCTAAAAACCAAAAAAATCATAAGCCAGTGCGCATAATAGCGGTTCGTTAAACTAACGACTCGCGGGGTCCCACTACTCGCTCAGCCGTTTGATCACAACAATTACGTGCAAAATCCTCGCACTGTGGTGCTCTATAAAAACAAGTAACTTCAAATAAAACAAATAAATAAGATACTGATGTGGACATTTTGGAAAGTGTCCTTAATTTATGAATACACTTAAAACAATTTCGAGAGTCTATTTTGTCTACGTGGTTAGTCTGCCAGTGATTTATAGACGACAACCAGGTTTAATTAATGATGGTACATTAAGACAAAAACTACAAGCGAAATCAAACAATAACTCTAGCAACTATCACAATTTGTAGCGATACAAACATTTTTTATTTGTGAAGAGTAAAAGTTTTAGCTGCCTATCCCTTATAAAGTCATACAGTTTACACATTAAATCTAAATAATTTGTTGTTGAATACTGACATCTTTATTTATTAATTTTATTTTATTGAATTCAACCACACAGGTCACAAAGACCCACTTATGGGCAGATAACAATCAATATACAGGAGAA
>JAVFBX010251566.1:0-10021 GCA_034783855.1 Mopalia kennerleyi | reverse complement strand
ATTGGGGTTTAACGTCGTACTCAAGGGCATTTCACTTATATGACGACGGATTGTCCACTTCACACTGTTCCTCGCCCTATCATGTTGGATAACCGGAAGGAAACCTCGTTAAAACCACCCCCGCGATTGCCTGGGCCACATTTTGTGGACTCACTCATGTACCTCAGGATCGACAGACGCACTCGGTCCCGTGAACGACACATCGAAGAAGCCGTTAGAAAGCGCACTCGCTAGCTACTACGCCACGGCCGCGGGCCCAAATTTTGAAGTAGACGCGGCCATGTTTTCTTTTCATATTACCTGTGCAATGGGGGTGTACGGGTTTTTATCTGCTTGCCAATTGACCAATCTGAACACAACGAGTTTGGTTGACGGACAATAATATCCCTTACAACCTGGGACGTTGCCATTGATTCATAAAAGTCAGCAGCTAACGAACATATTCCAATGTTTGTGAATTTTACAGTACTTCGGTACTATAGGTCTGAAATGAGTGGTTTAGTCAACGGAATGTATTATTTAAAAACATAACTCAGTACCGGTACTGACATACATGTAATATATGCGCTGGGTCTTTCTTTTGCTGGCCTTGTTTATCAAGACATTCGAGATAAATCAGACATAGTTTCTTCAATAGTTATTTATTTGGATAACATTCCTTTACATTAATATTACAAGAAAGAGATTGATTTCGACCAGCAATAGCCCAATAATTTAAATTGGATTGTCTGTCGATAGTTCGTTACTTGTTAATAAAATGAAAGTATATCTGGGATAATAGCGAGAACACATGCATCTAATGGTTTATATGGATGCTCAACTGTATCCAAGGGAACTCCCGTATTAAATATACGCACAGTTCCAGCCGTCTGTTGCTGTACCGAAATAATTATACTCGTCCTATTATACAAATTAGTCTCACCAACGTGCGCTCACTATCTTCTCATGACGTTATTTCATCATGACAATAATCTAGCCTTTAATGCTACACATCAATTACAGTTACAATTTCTGGCAGTAACATAAAATAACGTTTTTCAAATATCACAGCGTTAAGCCTCAATGAAAGTAACAGTGACACCACGACTTTCATATTATTGATAACAGCTACTGACTGGGCAAGCAATATGAACCTATTTGATCTCCACAATAGGTAATTACTGGCATGTATCCATGTAAAGTATTTCTCTTTTAGTTTAATACATAACGCCTGGGGTCGTAATTCCGTCTGGGAATCCCTTTATATCGGACAAACATGGACGACCATGCTTGTTCGTATTGGTGTACTTATTAAGGAATCATTTTATAACAGTTTTTGTCATATTGTTCCTTTATCTGTAATATAACATTATCACGGTACCACGAAGGATAATTCATTGTATAAAAACCATCAGAATGGGTTTTCTGCGTTTCAATATTGGTCACAATCGTTAGAGGGAGGTTCATATAGATTTAGTTGAGGAATCACACTTATTCATTTGTATTTATTTAGTCTGGACGTCGGTAGACACATTGCCTCTGTTGATACGTTTAAAGATTTTTAATTACTTAAATCGTTATACACTGCAAGCAGGACACGATTCTGCAGAGGTGAAATTGGTCATTTACTTTCTGTTACTGGCTATCAATATTATTATTTTTTTTTAGTAATTGATTAGGTTCGGGTGAGTAGAGTGAGTTTTGTTTTGGAAGCATTTCTTGTAACGTAAGTTGGTACAATTTAAATCATCTTAGTCGTTTTGTGTTAGTGTCGTCAATAACTTCTCCATAATCAATCAAGTAACACTAAACTGTTTTTACTTTGAAGCCTAATTACCTATTATGTCGTCACAATTGAAATTATTTACAATGAGTTAATCTTCATGGTGAGTCAGTCGGTGTGTGCGCTATAATACCTGGATTTATGCGTAAGGAACTATATTGTGGTTTCAATGCCATCCAATGCGGATAGCCAAATAAAGTGGATATTTTTTCGTTGTCTGGTATAAGGCTCGAGGCCTTGTAATGGCAGTGTACAACTGGTAAATGATGTTACATTAACATGTACCCATAAGTCATTCCAAACCAGTATATAAAATACATTTCTATTGGTGACCGTGTAAATCTAATTTTTAATAAAAAAATCCATATTTGTTTATCGGGATGAGGTAATTTCTGTAGATAACTTAACGATGAATCTGGTGTGAAAACACACTGGCAATCATAGAACCCTTCGATACTGTGTGCTCTAGACATGAACGCGGTCAATACGCATTGGGCTAATAAAGCGGAATAAGACGACTGTCTTGCCTGTTAATTTGAAAAGACAATTCGGGTCACATTGCTGTATTTATTTAGCCAATACACCAGTAGACGTCTCGTCTCCTAAAAGAATGTTGACGGATTCTTTAAATGTTTTTTAGTTTCGTTCAATATTGAAACGTTATACCAGGCACGTTCTCGTGGAAGGCGAATTCAAAGCTTAATATGTTAGACAAGCGATCGATGGCCCGAACTCAATCTGATCAGATCTGCTTTGGGAAACTATCGTCGGTGAACGTGTTTTGGTTACGCAACAACGTTGTTTTTAAATTGATTCCAATTGCTGGATTGATGGGAAACTTAGACAGGGCAGCCAAACAAATGAGAAAAATAAATGAAACCAAACAACTTTAACTGCACAGAGTTTTATGTTTTACTTCCTGACTGAATATGAAAACAGGAAAACGTTTTTATTGATATGGAATTCCTTGCGTGCTATTTACGTAAAGTATTTCATTGTGTAAGTGTCAAAATACAGCGCAAAATAACACACGGATAAATATAGTTAAGTAAATTACTTAAAAAATTTTGATTTAATTCGGTCTAAATCTAAGATAAGCAAAGAAACCAGAAAACTTTTTTAAAAAATTGTGTTCTTTTAAATGCGCTAGACGGCCACACAAATTGGTATAATCTACAGCAATTGATTTTGTCCTGATCTAAACAAACACACAAAAAATGGGCTGATTGTATGGTTTTGAAATTAAACTACAATCAATAACCGGTTAGTGTTTGCTTTCCCTGTGGTGTATTTTTATAACGGAAGGGGCAAATGTGGCTGGGTTGAATTTACGTTATGAATTACTCAACATCACGAGAAAATAATACGCCGAGACAAGTGAGATTTTTTTAAAAGTTATTACGGAAAGAAATCGAGAGAATTTAATTGTATTATTCAGAAATTGTGTGCAATTTGCGTGGCAGCATGATAATCTGTCTCTGGTGTATATCGAGGTGATTTATAACCATAAATGACTTTGTCAGCAAAACGATTTCCATCATGAGAAATTATGGCATCTGTCAAAAACTTTAGCTAAGTTGTGACAGATGTATTAAGTTAAATGGACATTGGATTGCCATAGATAGATGTCGTCATAGATGTTTGTAAAATATCCAGGGGTTGGACAAAACCAATCTTCTTGTGCTGTGGCGTAGAAAGGATGTTAAATGAACTGAATAAAATGTATGTAGAACGAACATGTCATTATTCACAATACCAGCAAGAGCAAGGGTAATAAGCCGGCAAGCCTGGAGACCTGCACCTGTAATAAATGTCTTATGTCTACTGTTGCTTTGTTAAAGATGAATACAAACATTGAGACGTTGCCACATGAAATTTAACAAAAAAACCTTCAAATCATATAGTCCTCAACAGCACCTAGGCAAAACTGAACGAAATTTCCCCAAAAAAGGAGAAAGCAAAGAGGTCAAGGAAATAATTATTGTCCGAAACGCACATTTGGTAGAATAGCTCTAGAATGTGGAAGAAACACCAATATTAATCAATCTCATATAGAGACCAAAACATTCTGTCTTTCGTCAAGACTTTCTCTCCATTGAACTAATGGATCATGTATGCTGAGATTATCGGCTTGGTTTATACCTGACGTCTTTCCCAAAGACTAGCTGTCTATTGTTGTTTGATTTAACGGAGCGATGCGATAATAAATAGTTGTTACTACTGTTGTAAATTTGATCACTTCCTCTTCATTACTATTATGACCATCCTGATATCTCATAAGCCTTGAGCTGCAGGCGAAAGGACGTATACGTTTGCAGTACGGTCATAAAAGTCCGTACATCCTGAGAAACGTTCTGATATAACTCACTTTAACAATTAGCAAATATGTTAACTTCATCTTTGTTTGCGTTAAGAGTAACCTCCCCTAATGACACGCGCTGCCATGACAGACGGTTTCCAACCACATCGAATGGGTCAATTCGCATCCTTCGATTCTTTCCATATCGGCCCGGATATCTCGCACGTGGATGGAAGAATAATATTACACGCCAACGTGTAATGTTTACCTGCCTGATGTGTTGTGTACATGCGTGGAAATGAACCAAAGTACTTCGTGGATTTGTACCATAGAAAAACACTCAAAAAAAGCAACAAAAAAAACCACCCCTGGCAAGCTTGTTGTGATGTCAAATCACAGTTCCTTCCTTGTGTATGATTTAGTACAAATGATACCAATTTGTAAGTAATTTAATAATAATGTAGCTATAGTGACGTCATCATATCTACACAAGAATAGCTTCTTCTAAAATACAATTTATTGTACTTCCCATGTCGAGACATTGACTATAATATACACCCGGGCCATTTTGATTTGCACTTTTTATTTGGGGATCTGTGGCAAGTGTCGCCCCAATTATTGGCGAAAATTAATGCGAGATGGCCTGGCATGGCGTACGAGATTTTTGTCCACTACAAAATATGATTGAAGAATAGCCTTGAAGCATAAATAATAAACAAGTGGGTAAGTCAGTAATATGATGAAAGTATATCCATGCAAGTTACCTCCTGTGAACTGATCCACTCATCGCCCGATTTTATTTATGGAACGTAAATGACCATGAGCATGGGCCAATGACGTGCAAGAAAGCGCCTTTTATAGGATGCTTTAAATGTTTCAATATCGGTAAAATTAAGTGATGGTAAAGCAGATACATGTATGTTGTGAGCTATACTTGTGACAACTAGATATCAATTTCTAAAATAAATTATTAAATTTTTATTTGAACTGGAGGCGACCATGTTTTTTTCTATATTACTCGTGTGATGTTGCGACATGAGAAACCTCATAGGGTGTTCGGGGTTTTATCCCCTTGCAAATTGACCAATCAGAACACAACCAACTTGGTTGACGGATAAACATATTCCTTACCGCCTTGGACTTTACCATGACTGTCAGTGGTCCCTATCAACCGAACATATCCCAAGGTTTATGAAATTGACATATATAGGTTTGAAATCTGTGAGAGTTCTAGTCAAAGGAATTTTAGAAATAACTCGGTACTGACATAATATAGAGTCTGGGTTTTGCTTTTGCTGGCCTAGTGTATAATGATAGTTTAGAAACTAGGGTGTTTGCATTTACTCTTTAATATTTCTTTATTTGGATATTATTCCATAGTTATTACATCCCAATAATTTATAATGGATTGTCTGTCGTACATCCGCTACTTGTTAATTAAATAAAACTCCCTCCGGTATAACAGCGATAACACATCTCTTGGGATATATTGCTACACAAATGTCTCCTGGGGTACTCACGTGTAAAGAGATTGCATAAAATATAAGCCGAGTTCAAGCCTTCCGTTGCTGTACAGAAATACATTCAAGCAGTACAATAGTGAACAAATCGGTGGAAATAATACCCCGAGAAGAGTAGACAGTATTGTTTCCTTTCCTCCCTTACATCCTATTCCACAAATTAGTCTAGCCAACGTCCGCTCACTGTCTTCTCATGACATTATTCCAACACAGAATAAGTGGTCAGTATTAATAACTTTTGGCAGTAATATCAAATAGCATATTTCGAATATCGCAGCGTTAAACCTCAATGAATGAAACAGTGACACCGAGACTTTCATATTATTGATTACAGCCACTGACTGGGCAAGTCATATGAACCTATTTGATCTCCACAATAAGTAATTACTGGCATGTATCCATGTAAAGCATTTCTCTTCGTGGTTTAATAAAAAAACGCCTGGGGTCGTAATTTTGTCTGGGAATCCTTTTATCCTGGACTAACATGGACGATAATACGTGTTCGTATTGGTGCACTCATTAACCAATCATTTCATCACATTTTTTGTCATATTGTCACCTTTCCTGTTAGAGAACATAACACGATACTGAAATGAGTTGGGGCATTAGATATTAGTAAAAGACGGAAACAAATGACCATTTAAACGTTAAATTTAAACGTTATATTTATTTGAGTTCAAGCCTTCCGTTGCTGTACAGAAATACATCCAAGCAGTACAATAGTGACAAAATCGGTGGAAATTACACCCTGAGAAGAGCAGATAGTATTGTTTCCTTTCCTCCCGTACATCCTATTTCACAAATTAGTCTCGCCAACGTCCGCTCACTGTCTTCTCGTGACATTATTCGAACACAAAGTATTTAAGTGGTGAATATTAATAGCTAATGTTAAAACTTCTCGCAGTAAAATCAAATAGCGTATTTCGCATATCTTAGCGTTAAACCTCAATGAATGAAACAGAGAAACCACGACATCAATATTATTGATCACAGCCACTCACTGGGCAAGTCATATGAACCTGTTTGATCTCCACAATAAGTAATTACTGGCATGTATGCCTGTAAAGCATTTCTCTTCGTCGTTCAATACAAAACGCCTGGGGTCGTAATTCTATCTGGGAATCCTTTTATCTTGGACTTACATGGACGATAATACATATTCACATTGGTGCAGCCATTAAGCAATCATTTCATAACATTTTGTGTCATATTGTCACCTTTCCTGTAATAGAACAGAACACGATACTGAAATGAGTTGAGACTGTAGATATTAGTAAAAGACGGTAACAAATGACCATTTACACACGATTGTCCATAAATAAAAAAGTTATGTTTATTTGAAAAAGACCAGCGGATGTATCTTAAGGCACGGGGTTCACGTCGTGTTATCTCTGTAAACGTTCCACGCATGTAATATTTGAACAAAGTCTATTCATGTATATAATTATGATCTCTGACTTCTAGTGTTATAGCCTGTAAACTTTCCTTTTGTTAATGCCATACATTTGTTCACATGTACACTAAGATATTTTGCTGCTGTATGTACTTTCAATTTCACATTTTACTGAAATAACACAGTACAATGATGCTATTGAAACATTTTATTGTACATTTATAGATTACTATTTTGACACATTTGGCTGTTGGTCTACGTCATGTACATCTAACAATGACTTGAAATTGAAGACATGGAAACGTAACAAATTGGTTTCAATAAATACAACATAAACCAAGATAAATTTCGAAATAATGAAATGCAAGATTTAAGATTTACATTCCGGGAAGGTCAATTGGTTGATTTATACGACATTTTGTTTGGACAAAATTACAAGGTTGTTTTAAATGAACTTGTGCTTCTTTTTCTTCGTAAATATTTTTTATAAGCAATGACAAATTAACCAAAAATACTGTGTATGGTTGAAGCATCTGGTTTTATGAAATACAACAATACGTGTGTTCTCATATAACATTGCAGAGGATGTGTACCAAATTGTATCATTCAGAAATACATTTAAACGAGATATACATGTTATACTATATGATAATACATCGTATAAAGACCACCAGAAAGGATTTTCTGCGTTTGAAGATTGGTCCAAATCGTTAGTGGGGGTTAATATAGATTCAGTTGTGAAGCCAAACTTATTCCTTTGTATTTATTTAGTCTGGACGTACACATTACCTCTGTTCATATGTTTAAAGATTTTCGATTTCGATAAATCTGTAGACAGTGCAAACAAGACACGTTTCTGTCGAGGTGAAATTCGTCGTTTTTTTCTTCTCATGGCAATCAATATTATTTCTTTTTTGGGGGTAATTAATTAGGTTTGGATGAGAAGAGTGATTTTTGTTTTAAAGGTTGTCTAGTTACGTAAGTTGAAACAATTTAAATGATCATAGTTTTATGTTACTATCGTCAATAACTGCCCAATAATCAATCACGTAAGAAGCAACCGTTTTTGTTCAGAAGGCTAATTACCTAGTATGTCGTCACAAATGAACTTATTTACAATGAGTTAATCTTCATGGTCTGTGAGCTATAATAAGGGACAATATTGTAGTTTTAATGCCACCCAATGCGGAGAGCCAAATGAAGAGTACCTTTTTTCGTTGTCTGGTATAAGGCTCGAGGCTATGCAAATGCAGTGGAAAACTGGTAATTTGTATTACATTAACATGTACCCATAAGCCATTCTAAACAAGGATATAAAAGCAATTTCTAGTAGTGACAGTGTAAATCTATTTTTTAATTTAAAAAAACTACATTTGTTTAACGGGTTAATGTCATTCTTGTAGATCCCTTAACGGTGAACCTGGTGTTATAACACACTGGCAATCATCAGAACCCTTCGATACTGTGTGCTCTAAACATGAACGCGGTCAATGAGCATTTGGCCAATAAAGCGGAATAAGAAGACTGTCTTGTCTGATAGTTTGAAAAGACAATTCGGGTCACATTACTGTATTTATTCAGCCAGCACACCAGCAGACGTCTCGTCTCCTGAAAGAATGTAGACGGATTCTTTAAATGTTTTTGGTTTCGTTCAATATTGAAACATTAATACCAGGCACGTTCTTGTGGAAGGCGAATTCAAAGCTTAATATGTTAGACAAACGATCGATGGCCCGTATTCAATCTGATCAGGTCTGCTTTGGAAAGCTATCGTCAGTGAACGTGTTCTGGTTACGCAACAATATTGTATTTAAATTGATTCCAGTTTCTGGATTGATGGGAAACTTAGACAGGACAGCTAAAGAAATGAGAAAAGTAAATGAAACCAAATAACTTCAACTACACAGAGCTTTATGTTTTACTTGCAGACTGAATATGAAAACCGGAATACGTTATTATTGATATGGAATTCCTTGCGTGCTATTTACGTAAAGTATTTCGTTGTGTAAGTGTCAAAATACAGCGCAAAATAACACACGGATAAATACAGTTAAGTAAATTACTTAAAAATTAAAAACTTTTGATTTAATTCGGTTTAAATCTAGGATAAGCAAAGAAGCCAGAAAACTTTAAAAAAAAAACAAAAAATAAAAAACAGTGTTCTTTTAAATGGGCTAGGCCGTCATACAAATTTGTATAATCTACAGCAATTAATTTTTGCTTATTTAAATAAATAGACAAAACATGGGCTGATTGTTTGGTTTTGAAATTAAACTACAATCAATAACCGGTTAGTGTTTGCTTTCCCTGTGGTGTATTTTTCTAACGGAAGGGGCAAATGTGGCTGGGTTGAATTTATGTTATGAATTACCCAACATCACGAGAAAATAATACGCCGAGACAAGTGATATTTCTTTTTAAGTTATTGCGGAAAGAAATCAAGAGAATTTAATTGTATTCTTCAGAAATTGTGTGCAATTTGCGTGACAGCCTGATAATCTGTCTGGTGAATATCGAGGTGATTTATAACCATTAATGACTTTGTCAGCAACACGATTTCCATCATGAGAAATTATGGCATCTGTCAAAAACTTTAGCTAAGTTGTGACAAATGTATTAAGTTAAATGTTCATTGGATTGCCATAGATAGATGTCGTCATAAATGTTTGTAAAATATCCAGGGGTTGTACAAAACCAATCATCTTGTGCTGTGGCGTAGAAAGGATGTTTAATGAACTGAATAAAATGTTTTTAGAACGAACCTGTCATTATTCAAAATACCAGCAAGAGCAAGGGCAATACGCCGGCAAGCCTGGAGACATGCACCTGTAAAAAATGTCTTATGTCTACTGCTTTGTTAGAGATGAATACAAACATTGAGACGTTGAAATTTAACAAAAAAACCTTCAAATCATTAAGCACTTATATAGTCCTCAATCGGCACATGGGCAAAACTGAACGAAATTTCCAAAAAAAGGAGAAAGCAAAGAGGTCAAGGAAATAATTATTGTCCGAAACGCACATTTGGTAGAATAGCTCTAGAATGT
>JAVFBX010251555.1:0-10021 GCA_034783855.1 Mopalia kennerleyi | reverse complement strand
CTCCGTCGTCATATAAGTGAAATACCCTTGAGTACGACGTTAAACACCAATCAAACAAACAAACAAACAATCTTTTTACTTATCATACTTCCATGTACAGTAAAATGGTTAGAGTCTGCCTCTCAACCATCAGGTGTATGAATGTTTCATGATGTGGCTCTGGCAATCATGGGGGAGGTGTTTTTATTAGGTTTTCTTTTCCGTTTCCAATGCTTTAAAGCAAGGAACAGTGTCAAGTGGACGCTCAGTTGTCATTTGAGTGAAATACCCTTGACTACGACGTTAAACCCCAACTATACAAACGAACAAACAAACATTAAGCTTGTTTGTATTTTCAGCTGGAAAAGAATGGGACCAGATAATTCCAGAGGTTGATAGAAAGAAAGTTGAAGAGGATGAGAGACAACAGCAGTTAATGGAACTACATTTACCACCTCGTAGCAGGAAAACAATACAACAGGTAGAGTAGTCGTTCTCTCCATCATTCACTTTGTGAAGAGTTTATTTGCAACCAGTAAAACAAAATAAGTAAGATCACTCTGCTGAAATAATTATGATCGAGATTTTATTGTGTAAGAAAATCAAAAAAGAAAATATTTGTGTGTCTCGGGGAATGGGCATATTTTCATTTTGGCTGGGTAGCTGAAGGGAGCTTCATATTGCCCTGTTGCTCTCTGACATAAAGGGCAATATGGAGATAATCAATTCTTGTTATTGTCCTGTCATGTCTTTATTTAAATGTTAAATATAATGTTACTTTCAGCTTGAGAGAGAATACAACTCTGATGAGGAGGCCAGTGGTAAAAAGAAGAAAACTCGAGAGAATGAAGATAGTGAAAGCAGTGAGGATAATGGGGAAGACGGCAAATCAAAACGTCGTGGTAGACCTCGTACCATCAATAAAGACAATATTAAAGGATTCACATTGGCAGAGATTCGTCGATTTGTCAGAAGCTATAAAAAATTTGCTGCCCCATTAACCAGGTACTTACCCATAGTTTTGCACTGTCTAAAGGTCATGGTTATTTCTATATACAAGTTATGTTGTTATAGCCTCCCTTTAAAACCCTTATTCAAACAAACAATGCAAATTTTGGCTGGAAATCAAAATCTGATTGAATTATTTCTTTAAAAAATACAAAACTGGTGTAATTAAAATGCTGGTATACTTGGTTGCAGACTGGACTCTATAGCCTGTGATGCGGAACTCCAGGAGAAGTCTGCAGCGGACATGAAAAACATTGCAAACATCCTGAAAACTCGCTGTGAACAGGCCATGAAGGAGTATAAAGCTAAATTGGAAGAGGATCCCAACTTTGAAGGTAATTTGTTAAAACATATTGCCCTCTGGCTAGGGACAGTTTGTTTGAAGAATAGCAACGCTGTCTTCATTTCGCACTGGAAGAAAATTAACTTTCCAACATCATGTGGTACAGTTTTGATACAAAATAGTTCTTTTGCCTTATGGCATCTTGTCAGTTGTCTAATCATGACAAATTTTAATATTATATATTTTAACAGGAGCTTATAAATGAATGACACAAAACACTTTTTGTTAGGTTGTTTGTTAGTTAACTTACACAGTTTTGTTCCACTACAATTTTGGTTTCTGTTTGTCGTTTTGTTGTTACTTGTCAATTGTATGGAATGTGGTTTTCTTCACCCATTGGGCTGACATGATGCGAATTACATGGAAAGGGAAGTTTAACCCTGATTAATGTTTTGACTAAAGCTATATGGTACAGTTGACCAGCACAATTGGGCCTAGAGTTCATATTGTCCAGTATCATCTGTCTTAGGGCAGTGTCTTCTGAGTGCACTACCTACATGGAGTACTGAGGGAATGTTGATTTTCAAACAGAGCAAAACAATTCACACACCGTTTACTGTAAGAGCACACCTTTGTCATACATGCCAAATACCCTTGACTTCGGCAATCCGTCAAACTCCTCTTTCATTTATAGGAAAGAAAACTCATCGTGGTCCCACGTTTAAGATGTCCAGTGTAACGGTTAATGCAGCGTCCGCGATAAAAGCGGAGGAAGACTTGCAACCATTAGCTGAATATCTGCCAGCTGATAAAAAAGAAAGACAAAGGTAAGTTCAACATTTGTAATAGCATAGCAGTGATGAGCTACTGTTATTATTTTCGTTGATTAACATGTAAGAAGCGGGTGAGTGTAGGGTTCATTGCCTGTGTAATTTTTGAATTACAGCGCTACTAGATGTTTGCCTTTATGATGGTTTCCCTCACCCAGTGGGATGGTGAGCTATCCTATGAGCGAAATACAGTGTTGAAGTACAGTGTTAAACCCCAATGAAACAAGCTAACTAGTAACTAACAAACAAAACATTCCCTTACATGTTGAAAGGGTTTGGTATGTAGAAAGTCCCCCTGCTAACACTGGTTTAATAACTTTCTGATCAATGAGGTGATCATAGAATTTTGGTTAAATAACTTTCTGATCCATGAGGTGATCAAAGAATTTTGGTTAAATAACTTTCTGATCCATGAGGTGATCATAGAATTTTGGTTAAATAACTTTCTGATCCATGAGGTGAACAAAGAATTTTGGTTGAATAACTTTCTGATCCATGAGGTGATCATAGAATTTTGTTTAAATAACTTTCTGATCCATGAGGTGATCGTAGAATTTTGGTTAAATAACTTTCTGATCCATGAGGTGATCATAGAATTTTGGCAAAGGACTGCAATGTCCTCATCAGTCTGATTATGATATCAAGTTACCCACATCCATAGCTTACAGCAATATGCTCAGTGAAGATTCTCACAAAGCACAGTAACATTATTCCGCATAAATGTACACTACCATTATCATGAATTTGATGATTGGACGCAACCAAACAAGAAAGAAACTGTAATTAGTTTATTTAAGAAAGTTGACACAAACAGGGGTTGTAATTTACACTACTGATTGTTTTATAAATGCTATGAAGCATGTGTTTTATAATCTCATCGGAATTAACTTATTCATTATTTGTGTTAACAGCTTTGAGTTAAAAGTCCATGTAAAGATAGTTCACTGGGATTGTGAGTGGAATGAGGTGGAGGATTCTCATTTATTACGGGGTGTCTATGAGTATGGTACGGGTAACTGGGAGTCAATCAAAATGGACCCGGAGTTTAACCTCCATCAAAAGGTAAAGAATATTCTGTTAGTAACAAACCTACTTTGGAACAATGTTAAATTGATTGTTTATTTTTTTTTTTTTATCAAATAAAGGAATTTTTAGATAGTACTTTGAGACAATATAGTAACTTTACGCTGTAATATGACCTCATTTGACATTCAAAGTATGGCAACATTTTAACATTGCTAGTAATTTATTTACATACAAATATTGTCATTAAATTATTACTTTTGCATACAATAATATGCCAAGTGAACTTCCTGTTGCTATCAGGTAAACACTAACCAACATCAATTTGTCTGTTTTCTTTACAGATTTTACCGGATGGGGATCTCAAACCACAAGCCAAGCATTTACAAACTCGAGTTGATTATTTATTAAAAGTATTAAAGAAACATTTGGAATTAGAAAAGCAGGGAGTGGTAGGTTTTATTTGTTTTGTTATTTTTTCTCTAAGGCCTGAAATGCAATAGGGTGGTCAGAGACAGCTTCATGTTGCCCTGTTGCCCTCACAGCTAAGGGGCCACATGAAGTTGATCTGTTTGTGATGTCTTTGTAGATGTCCTGTGATTGTGCTATCTTATCTTTGTTGCCAGTGGTGTTGAGGTTGGTTTCCGTCACACATTGGGTTGGCAAGCTGTCATGTGAGTGCAATAACCTTACAGACGGTGTAAAACCCCAATCAAACAAACAAACAAAGCTAAAGAGCTACACTAAGCTGATTGGTTACGGTCTCTTGGTTTTTGCACCTTTTGATAGCATTGTGTTTCATTGTTGTCCGTGACATTGTAAACTTTCATTGACCCATTGGGTTGGCACTAAACCTCCCATCAAATGAGGACTTTATTGTAGTTTATGAAAAGGAGAAAAGGGGTCACATTATACTTCAACAGTTGGCTAAGACAATTTGGAATTGTAAGCAAGGAGAGAAAACTTACACAAATTTTCTTGCTATTGCAATCGAGTCCATTAAGTGCTGTAAGTTAAAATGGCTGGAATATCATGTGACATAAAAACACAGTGTCTATTAATAGAAATCCAAAGGTTGGTGACCCCGATACAGGCACCTTGGTTCGGTTAGTTGCACATTAGACTGGTGACTGGTTTGAGTCCGTCTGTCGACCCTCCGGTATATGAGTGACTCAGTGAGTCACGAGATATGGGTCCAGCAATCGCGGAGGGTGGTTTTTACGAGGTTTCCTCCTGGTTTTCCCCCATAATAGGGCAA
This sequence comes from Mopalia kennerleyi, assembly GCA_034783855.1. Lineage (NCBI taxonomy): Eukaryota > Metazoa > Mollusca > Polyplacophora > Chitonida > Mopaliidae > Mopalia > Mopalia kennerleyi. The sequence continues at coordinate 5,640 of JAVFBX010251555.1, read as the reverse complement.
GGAACAGTGTGAAGTGGACAATCAGTCGTCATATAAGTGAAATACCCTTGAGTATGACGTTAAACCCCAATCAAACAAACAAACCAAACACCCACAATCCATAGTAAAAAAACCCATGAGTATGACATTGAACATCAGTAATATAAATAAATAAAATATATCCCAACAACTTTTGCACTTTATGTTTTATTGTAAAGTATTTAATTTTCTTACCTGCAGACGGGACCAAAACCAAAACAGAAGCGACGGCCGCGCAAAATGAAGTCGGCTGCTGAGGTTGATGAAAAATTGCTTGAAGCCTTAGATGCAGAATTGAGTTTGAAAGAAGAAACAAATGATAGTTTTCCTGAAGTGTCTCACCGAAAAAAAAAGAAAGCTAAGGAAGAAAGCGTGGAAAAAGATGAGAATAAACCTTTAGATGATAAAGAAGAAAAAAAGAGGAAGAAACGAAAAACAAAAGCAGACAAGGATAAAAAGAAGAAAGGAAAAGTTGAAGATAAAATAGTAAAGCATGTTTTTACTAAGATAGCTAACAGCAGTTCAACTTAAAATAAATGTATGCACTTGCACAAAGCAGGTGTATGAGAATGTTGTGTAGGAACAAATGGATTGTTTCAACAATTCTTGTCCAGGAATAATCTGTATGTGGGTCCAGGTAGCAGTTGGATAGAGCTTGCTCTTGCCCTGATAGTTGCACAATGCTTAACCTACATCTAGTACTGCCTGCTTGAACACCTTTTCTTAATACACCATGTGCTATGTCCTTTGGTTGTCTTGAATCTTTATTGCCTGTGACCTGTCGTCATATACATGTAGTCTGGTGTAAAACCTCAATGAAAAACAAACAAACCATACGCCCTGTCCAATGCCCCCTCACTGCTCTTCTTTAAAATAAGCAGAGAAATTACATTTTCGCATATTTTCATTCTTTTTTTTTTTTAAATGACTGAATATACAGCGAAGAATACTGTTAATTGCTTAAATCATCAGGTCTTGTGAAACGCTACCCCCCTCCCATCTTTTTCATCCTGAGTGGGAGCTTTAGGAAAAATTATTGACAAATAGTGAGCCTTCTGTCTGCTAGCATGTACACTGTAAAGTGATTATTTAAAATTTTTGCATTTCAGAATGCTAACCAGAAAGGAAAAGTTGATGGCCCTATGCATTTCACAGCTTCCTCTAACCCTATCTCTATTGCAGAGGAGGGAGAAATGGACAATAAATTAAATAAAAAAGTATTTTCTGAGGTAAGTAAATTTTCTGTAACACTCATTATGGTTTAAATCCAGGTGATAATTTACTTAGACTTCTATTGAACTTTCTAGTAAATAGGCTTTAACTTTAAATGAACACAATTAAACTGTTATTAACTAGTCATCGATTTTAATTTTCATGACCTGTTTTGCTCTTGAGTGAATAATTTACATTTAAAGTTGAGAAATATAAATAGCTGGATACTACTGTCCCTCTTCTAGTGTAAAGAAATGCTGCGCCCGGTGAAACGTGCTCTCAAGGAGCTAGATAACCCTGAAGATAAGCTGACAGAGAAAGAACAAGTTGAGCATATGAGACAGTGTCTGTTGAAGATCGGGGACAGGATCACAGAATGTTTAGCCGTCCACAATGATCCCGAGGTTATTAAGGAATGGAGGAGGTCAGCAGCTTTTCACAGTTCAATTAAACTTCACTTTTGCTGGTTGTAAACTTGGGCCATTTTTAGCAGATCTGCCAATTTGTTTAAGATACAGACAAACTTTATGAATGCTGCGTGCGGAAAATATTCATTTTATTTCCATGTTGGTAATAAATAAACCAGAACAGAACTTTTTAAATAAAAGGCGACAAATGAAGTCTTTGGTGATCCGTCACTATGTAAACTAGAATTTCTATTTAAGCAAAAAGCTGATTTTTATCGTTGTTTGTTTCAGCAATTTATGGATTTTTGTGTCCAATTTTACCGAGTTTGATGCAAAGAAATTACATAAACTTTACAAACATGCTGTAAGAAAGAGGGATGACTTAGAAGGGAAAAACGAGGTGAGTATTTGGAAAAATTTACTTCATTCAGTGTACTCTGAAACCACCTCAAACCAGACTGTACAACTAAGAGTTGGATTGGTAGCCTCTGTCAAGTATGATGTGATATTGTAAGAGACACAATCTTCATTGATATGATGGCCGTGGTTTAGTGGTTAGCGAGTGCGCTTACTAAAGCCTACTTCGATGTGCCGGTAACAGGATCGAGTCCGTCTTTCGAACCTCAGGTGTGTTAGTGACTCCCAATCATGGGGGTGGTTTTTACTAGGTTTGCTCTTGGTTTTCCATCGTAATTTGGCAAGGAACACTGTGAAGTGGACAATCTGTCGTGGTATAAGTGAAATACCCTGGAGTACGATGTTAAACCCCAGACAAACAAACAAATCCTTGGTTTGCTAGCTCCGCTTACTAACCTCATCTGAAATTGCTTGGAGGACATTATACAGTACTTGTGAGAGATATGTTTAAAGCCCTAACCCATAAATATGATCTTTGATCACGGCCTGCTTACAAATATATATATAAAAGTTGGATGAATAGTTTTAGTTTCAACCGCATATGTTTAATATCCATAGGTGAAGACCCCATTGAGTCATCAACAGAGCTCCCCTAGATCCGGACAGCATAATAAAAAATATAAACGACATCGAGAGGAGAGGTTTGACAAACACAGACGCTCCTCATCAAACAAAAACCCCTCCCATAAACATGCTGATGCAGATAACCATGATAGGTGAATACTTTACTCTCTTCCTTCACAGGGGTCGGCGGGCGGTTGGAGGGAGCTTCATGTTGTCCTCGTGTTCTCAGAGCTAAAGGGGAACAAGAAGCTGATCTGTTTGTGGTGTCTGTATTGCTTCCTGTTATAGTCTTGTATTTGTCCCCTCCTGTCATTGTTTGTTGCCAGAGATGTCGTGGGTGGTTTCTTTCACCCATTGGGCTGGAACGTTGTCATATAATTGAAACACCCTTGACTATGACGTTAAACCCCAATAAAACAAACAAAAAATCACAGGGGTCCTTAGTTGGGCATTTCAATGTTGACCCCCCTTTAATCCACCTTATGTGAAGATCTGGGTAGTTTTTGTGAGTTTTCTTATCATTTTTTTTTATCACACCAAGGCAATGCAAAGCTTACACAAATCAAATCTAGCTTCAAGTAGATAATTGGTCAGTTTTAGGTAGTTGATAGCCCGTCTCATGTCTGAACTACTGGAAACTTTCGATTAATCTGTCATTTGGATGACAAGTTTTTTGTTTTCTTAAGAAGTTGTTTTCTTATTAACACAGTACTTTTGTTTTTATCTGTTTATTTTAAACAAATTTTAAAAGATGAAAAGTCACCGGGAATGACATGGAAGGTTTTCATTACTTATTGGCCAATGGCAGTATGTATCTTGAACATGTCTTGAATATTGATTGTGCAAAATAGCCATTCTTCACTTCGATGGTTGTGTTAGTGTGGCTGTAACTGTTGCAGTACATTCTCATTACATAAGGGAAATATCCTCCATCATGGCATTAACCAATCAATCAAACCCTTCATTGACTGTCCCCAGTTAAACAATCTCTAATTATTTCTGTATTGCCTGGGTTGCATGAGTGAAATACTGTTATACTTGGCGTAAATAATCGATCAAAGCTTTCATTGAGTGTCCTCGTGTAAACAAGCTGTATTTTTCTCTGTGTTGTCTCAGTTCCCAGAATGGTCCTCGTCAGTTTGGTGTGCCTAGTCCCCACAACCCAGCATTCCGTAACAGTGGTCGTGCTGAAGGGGCAGTTTCCTCCCAGGATCGCTGGTCTCACACTAGTCCATTGGCCAGAGCCGATCAACACAGATCAAGGTGAGAGGAGACACTCTCTATTTGTAATTAATTGTTAAGCAATTGAAGTGAAAACATAATCAGTTCTTGAAGCTAAGGAAAAAGGTGTCAGAAAGTCCATGAAACTTTTGCTCTGCTTCACATTTATCCAGTACTGTCCCAGGCTAAATTTTCACTTTTCAGTAAGTTTGTCCTCTGTAGATTTTAAAACGATTCTTTCTCTTTTTAGGTTTGATGGAAACAATTTTGGCCATCAACAAGAGTCTCATCGTAATTACTATGGAAACGACTATAAACATTCTTCCCATGGAGAATCACATCAAAGGTACTTGTTGCTTGAATCATTTGAAGATTTACCATTGAGCAAATAAAAGGCTTATTATTCGAAGTAAATCACTGTTCTAAAACCCTATATTAAAAGTGAACAATAAAACTATTTGCATAGTTGGCAAATTACCAGTTAGAAGTTACTAGCAACAGATAATGTGTAGTTGAAAGAGATAAAGTCAGAGGTTCTGATGAGGCTTCATGGTGCACTTTGAACTAAGCCAAGAGGCAACATTAAATCCATGTGTTTTTGTTTTCTTTGTCTTGCATTTTGCGATTGTCCTATCTTGTCTTTATTTTTTGCCATTGGCATCCAGTGTGGTTTTCTTCGCCAATTGGGCTAGCATACGATCATATGAATGAAATAACTTAAAAACCACAATCACACAAACAAAGAAAAGAGATAATTCATGGGAAATAACAGTTTCAGGTGGGTTTGAGTGTTTAAAAGGCAGAATTTCTCCCAGATAACTTTTTTGATATGGTGAAAAAAAATAGAGTATGCTTCCACCCAAGGGTTTAACTAGGGTTGTTTGGATAACAAACTCAACCTTCTATTGACCGTGTTACAGATGTTTCTGGTGTTATGAGGGAACAGGATTTTAAGATGCTGATGGTCAATGATTAAATGTTTATTAATTATAGGTATAATCATGATCGGCGCGACCGTGAACAACAAAATAATTACCACCGAGATTATGGTGGCTCAGGTAGTGGAATGGGTGGTGGTGGAGGTGGTAGTGGGAGTTATGGTCACTATCGTCATGGGAGACCAGATCACCGTGGAGACCACAGGACAGAACATAGAACTGACCATCATCGACCTGACCCAAGGCAGGAACATAGGAACAGAGAATTTGAAGGGTATGGCATTGTTAACTGGAGAAACATAGCAAAAAATCTGCTAATACGGCAAATGTTTGGGCTGGTACTCTCTGATCTTTGGGGTAACATACAGCTGATTTGTTTGTGATAGTCTGGTGTTGTCATTGTTTTTGGCCAGTGTCATCATGGGTGGTTTCCTTCACCCTTAGGCTAGTACATCATCATATGAATGAAATAACGTCAAGTATGGCATTAAAACTTATTGAAACTTATTGAAACAAGTAAACAATCTGATAAATTAGAGTATGTTGTTTAGAGTATGAAGATTGGATTTGATGAGACTAATGGCTGGCTGGTTGTATACCATGAGGGTGGGGCTTGGGTGTGTCATCAGCATCATGGCAATGTGGACAACACTCATTCAGGCCTTATTTTTTCAAAATTTTGCGTAACCGATCTATCGTTCGTTCTCGTAGGCCTACATGTATATATATGTTATATAAATATACAGTGTAATAAGCCTACCCTTTAATGTGCCATGATATACCGCATAAACAGTTAGAACTGACACTAATCCTTGTTAATAAAATGTCATTCACAAATAAAGTCTTTATAATCAGTAGACCAA
>JAVFBX010251544.1:0-10022 GCA_034783855.1 Mopalia kennerleyi | reverse complement strand
CCCCCCCCCCCGCAACAATTTCAAGTCCACATTGTGACATAACCCGACGTTTAGAGCCGTATTTCCACATTTTTCCGACGATATTTCCAGAGTACGTTTGGCGAATTAAAGACTAAACATTATTGAACAGTAAGCAGGCTTACCTGAATCTGGGACCTACAGGTGTCACAGCATGAATACAAGTAGGCCCGTGGGTGGAACACTTAACAATTATGGACACTCAAACTCTGAATCTCTAGAGCAGACGAGATTACGGTTGACTCTAAGAGAGGTCTGCATCTACGAGAGGTAATCAAGTGCCTGTGGCCGCCTTCACACAGTTGAATGGCCAGCTTGACGACATCTAGACAGACCTATCCTGAACTTATGCTGATAAGCTCATCATGCTCATCAACAGACGGTGCTTAGTTACATGTAAACACGTGGTGGTCAAACACGTTGCTGTACTTTGGTTTAACGATAAACGTACTTTATATCCCCAAGAAGTAATTATGATTCCTGTATGGTCACTTGTGCTTATCAATTATCAATGTAATGTTTACCTCACCAGTAGTGGTATATCTGACAAGTTGCTCTCAACATATCAGAAACATTGACTGGTGTTAAGGTTTTAATTGGGTTTACGTTTTAAAATAAACTAGTCTATAATGAAAGATATCTGTGAAATCAAGCGAGTGGGATTCCTGAGTGTGCCAACGATTGTGTTGTTATACAATCAGCGAAGAGAACACGGCTATAGATTCTGAACTAGACAGAGTGAAACAGACAAACCTCACAGATTGATGTACTACTGACAAGTAGTCGTTTAACTGCAAGAATCAATATAAACAAGTTAAAGCTGGCATTGCATGGCTCCATTCCATTGATGACAAGTGCAAAACAAACTCACAGCAGACGACTGTCCATTAAGGGTATAGACAGCGGTAAGAACTCATTTGATCTAGTCTTAAAGTACACAATTAATAGATTAGCAAAAAACCTGTCTTAATTAAAACAGAAGAAATTTTTACGTTAGTTTGTCTAACTACATGTAGATGGACAGTAAAAAGGCGAGGAATAGTTTGCTTAACAATTTAACAATATTTCCAGAGCTAAGTAAACCCTTACATTGATTCAAATGGATGTTCGCGTCACATTACTTTCTGTCAATACTACTCACGAAATATTGACTGGATATGTATGCCAAGCTGTTTTATCACATCTATCTTTATTATACATATGTTGAATTCTTTTTCGCAATGTGAAATTCTTTCCCACACAGTCATGTGAAGTCCTTTTTCACATATGTGAAATAAATGACTTTATTTCACATATGTGAAAAAGATTTTAACATATGTGAAAAAGATTTTAACATATGTGAAAAAGATTTTAACATATGTGAAAAAGATTTTAACATATGTGGAAAATAATTAAACATATGTGAAAAGATTTTCCCTTAATATTAATGGTGAGTGGAACTCTTCTGTAGATATGTGAAATAAAAGCATCTAAGACATCAATTATAGACTTCTCCCTCTTACAGAATTAACACCCAAAAAACTCAATGTCAAGTTTAACATATTTTTAATAAATGAAGAGAGAAAATGTGCTTGCCTCCACCAAGTTTCATATACATGTATAAATGTTTTGTTTTTAAAATAAGATGACTCCACGCATGAAAATTCAAAACATAGGCCTCTGTCTTTAATCAGGGAGCGGGTTACAATTGTAGAATTATGTCCGACTATCTCCATATGAAGCCTTACAGTCCTTACTGTTTTCTCTAAACTGGACAGAAGCCCAGCCATTGATCCAAACCGGCTTTAATCTGTGTTTAAAGGCGATTAAAGCAATAGTATTAAGCATAAGAATGGTTAGGAGGGACATTATTATCCCGATAAGAATCCCTGGGGTGTGATAAGCTGGCTGGATATATTGATAGAACACGTTACCATTAACAATCATTTACATACGGACACGGGATAACTGGTTTTTCTCAGGCACTCATTTATTGATTCCTGTGGTGTGATGTTATGTGTTCCAAGTATAAATGTGATAAGTTATTGGAATAGAAAGCGTAAATTTTCTACATACGAAACCTATATATTCTGTTGAATAACATTTGCTGATAAGAACGGCGCTTAGAGAGTGTACAGAGAATAGAGAAGCATGGCCGATTGTTTGTCCGTTTGATTAGCGTTCTATGCTGTACTTAATGATATTTTACTTATAAGGCACCACAATTGGAGAAGGAAATCAACCTCGACTTTACTGTCAGCAAAGATAAAGAAAAGACAGCATTGATTGATTGTTTGCTTGGTGTTTAATGCCGTGTTTAGGGTATTTCGCTTAGATTACGGCACAGTGTATTTTCCAAGATTGACCATCAGCACAGAGTTACACACAAATACTCAATTGAAAAGTATAGTTCCTCCCTAACTGACGGCATAAATAGACTTCAATTATACGGCCCTTAGCCAGAGGGAGACAAGACAGGACAAACACAACGCAAAAACACAAATACCCCCAACAGATCAGCATTGTGTTCCCCATTAGCTCTGAGGGCACCGGGGCAACAGGAAGCTGCTTCCAACCACCCACTAGGCATGGTAAATGTGTACGTAGACACCCCTAGCGTGCCTAAATGTTTTCTTTTTATAAGACATCACCCACTTCAAATCTCGTGCCTCTTATGTATGCATATATGAGTTAAAGTACACAATGATACAATTTGTATGTGGATAACAACTTCTCTGGTTAGTAGCATTACAAAATAAAAAGTGATACCAATTGTTTAGTTGATGGATCAAATCGAACAATATCAAAACAAATACGGGGAATTTAGTTTAATGCACTTTGTTGTAAATGAACTGAAAACTAAAATACAATGCTAAAATAATTCCACACAGGTTGTTCGTATTGAGGTTTCCTAAACAATGGTTATAGAACTCAAATCAATGTTGAAGGTTTGTTTGAAAACTATTGAATGCTACATTATTTAATTTTAAAGATATTGTGATGTCTTTCTTTTGTCCTGTGTATGTCCTGTATTTGTCCTGTCGTGCTTTTATTTTTTTGCCAGTGGTGTCGGGGGTTGTTTCTTTCATCCATTGTGCTCACACGCAGTCGTGTGAGTGAAATAACCTTAAGTACGGCGTTAAACCGCTATAAAACCCCAAAATCTATTCTTAAGACCCAAAGCGGTCTTCAGCCAGTTTCTAAGCTGTGTCTAAATGAGTCTCTGGGGTCCAATACACACTGACTGAGTCACAGCCTGTTGTAGGGTAACACTTAGAGACACGTTGATAGGGGACGTTAGTAAATTGCCGGAATGTATTACTGCATGGTAGGCCTACTATTAAACGTTTATCGTGACTGTATTAATTGCCACTGCAGCCCTTTCTAACATTGAATTAAGTAATATTTCCCGTACCATCAACTCACTCTTCAAGCATTCAATTGTACAAAAGCCCATTCTAGGCTACACTATTTCATATTTGTATCACCCTTTATGCCACAAAGAAACAAAGAAACCTCTGTCTAAACTTGTAATGCAAGTGGTGACAAAAAGCAGAACAGCAATTGCAATTTTATTCTACAACGAGTTCCAAGGAGGAAAAACAAAAACGGAAAACAACTCAACTTTTTTGGCTCTTCAGTTGTATACGCATAGACAGTAATCAAACTGAGCATAATATAGCGGGACAGACTTGTAATACCCTCGTACAGTTGTATAACTAACCGTAAAAAAAGTTTCACAAAAATCTCTTATTGACACACGCAAGGGGGGGGGGGGGATATTGTAGGCAAAAGAACGAATAAATGAATAAACGCTAAAATGGTATAAAACATTGCCTACATTTATGAACAATTGCAAGCATGGGGATGTGTTTGTCTAATTTGGTTGGACGGTTTATTTACATGGTATTTAGCTCACAGAAAAGTGATTATATACTCATAATTCATATAGACTTTAGGCGACAGAGTAATGAGTTTTTTTTATAGTATTCCGATCTTTTCTCTTGTGATATATGCGTAACGTTAATGCTAACGTTTTAGTATAGAAAAGGTTGAATGCCTCGGTTAAAAAATCCATAGATCCTCGCTCTGCTGGATACAATGTGCTAATCGACCGATTAAATAATACTGTACGTGAAGAATTACAAGGTATATAACACTAGATTATCGATATTTGGTACGATCTCATATACCGCCACATGTGTATTGTAACACTGCAATAATCAAACATCGATGTATTTTTGCAGACATATGCGCTCTAAGCAGTCCACCCATTGCCCTCAAAATTCAAACCATATCGACAGATCTGATTACGCTCCAAATATTAGCTAGATTTCTTGGCAATGTACTCCGACAATACCCACATTAACACAAGCATAAAAAGAGAAGTGCCATTAGCAATTTATGTCTGACACTTATGTTCTATACCATGTTTTACACGTAGATTTTGAATACCTAATCTCGAGATGTCTGTGGGTTAACCGTAACAACACGAGATTGTATGCGATCTGTTCAGAAAATTGTTTCTGACAGTTTATCTAGATCACGAGATGATTAATCTGACTTTGATGATCCCTGTGCCACTCTGAGATTAATCCTAATTAGATGATCCCTGTGCCACTCTGAGATTAATCTGACTTAGATGATCCCTGTGCCACTCTGAGATTAATCTGAATTAGATGATCCCTGTGCCACTCTGAGATGAATCTGAATTAGATGATCTCTGTGCCACTCTGAGATTAGTCTGAATTAGATGATCCCTGTGTCACTCTGAGATTAGTCTGAATTAGATGATCTCTGTGCCACTCTGATTATATTTGTAAACACATTTAGAGCCCAAGAACCCACAACGAATGTAGGTAACACATTTATTAGTTTCATTGGTGATTGACGTCGTATCGGTTTTACAAACATATGACAACGGAGTAATTATTCTAAAATAGAATCGATTCTACTTCTAATGTCGGTACATTGACTCTCAGATACACCCGAGCCATCTTGTTTTGCGCTTTTTTAATTTGCTGGTCTGTGGCATACGTGGCCCAAAATATTGGCGTGTGGCGATGGCCTGGCATGGTGAAGTAGAGATGTCTTAGTCTCGTTCTCTATAGAACGCGAGAATGCAATTGCGGAATGACCTACTCTGCTTAACTTTAAAAGCTTATATAATACCACAGGCCAGTTGGAGACTTGAGCCTGAGCGGTACACCGAAAGAGGAACAGCAGTCAAACCAGGGCCCAAAGAGGCCCAATAACTTAACATATTGTGTGCCCCCCCCCCACCATCTATATATGTACTGAATCAAATATATAAACAATAATAAATCATAAAATCATATTTTGTTTTTCAAAATGAAACAAAAACAAATAGGAAATTGAAAATCATGTTTTTGTTCCTTCCTTTGGTGCCCTAGGGTCGTGCTTTAGACGTTGCTTAATGGTCATTGGTCAATCCAGCCTTGAGTTCAACCAGCTTAACATTGAGTCACGCCCCATGTCTCATGAAGCAGCTTCCAACCGCCCATGTGCTGCTCAAATCAATTTGAAGAGATCCTACTTTTTAAATTTATTTAAATAATCTTTATTTGGCAAGGGAGCATTGATAATACTCATCCTGCTTCCCTATAGTACATTACAGTCAGTGTACAGTGGTGCAAACATAAGCAAAGTGCAATATTTACAAGTGTACCTGTAGAAATCCAGTAGTTATTTACATTTTTGTACCTTTCCAAAGCAAGGGTCAAAGTGCAAAATGACAGACTTATCTTTTTTTCAGGGTTAACATATCATTGGGCTATTGAAAAAGTGATCAGCCAATCAGAAAGCTGTTCAAATTCAGATTACCGTAATTTCATATTAACTATTCTATAGCCCTTTCCAAAATGTAATTTGACACACTCCGGTAAGTACAGAACAAAATAGCGACTTTAGCAAGTGACAATGAACGAAATATTGACAGCATGGAAGTTAAAGAATTGCGTGCAATACATTATTCCTGTTACATAAAGCAGCGATCGATTCGGTTAGCCTATATATCGGTTAATCTTGAAATAGCAAACACCTTTACAGTATCAGCATGCTTTCTTCTTGTTTAACTTACGGATTACCGTATAGCTTTCCCGTACGGGCAAAACTCACATACGCAAGCAGGGGTCGAGTTGTTCATCAGCTGAGGATTGTCCAGCGGGTCAATGTGATAGCCATTTAACCACATCGCAGTCCTGACCAAAACGCGAAAGACGGCTCAGCAAATGACGTATTGTCTACTTAAGAAATCGATAAAACACATTTAGAGATTAGGCGAACATGACTTCCGAGGACCCGGGCTTTAGCGTAGGTTAAGTACAGGCGCCGTATGTCGATTAAAAGCATTCACGAAGATTTTAAACTGGAAAAAGATTCAACGATTATTGTATCCGTCCGCCTAGAACATATTTTCTGTCTCCCTATGTTTTTAACTAGTCTGGACTTCTAGTCTTTTAAAAGATTGGAAATAACTAGGTTACAAGATTTTAATTATAACCATAGATAAATTTTCTCTTTAGTTGTAATGATATGACGTATAGCTCGGAAATGTCTAATCGAACCACGTATTTGAAAACCGATAGCTTACAACCTTGTCAACATTTAGTTTTGATATAATTTTTGAAACGGTTTCAAAATACATACAAGCACACTTGTAATCGCAACCGTAAACAAAACCAATCAATGCTAATTTAAGCGATTCCACTGACTACAGAAATATTGAAAGGACGCAAAAAGAACCATTGAATGCATATTGGCGCATCTAGGCTACATGCCACTTGTGTACTTCTGAAATCATTAATTTTATAGGAATTCAACTGAACAACTTCCCTGCGTCTCGTCGACAAACGTATACACCTAACTATAATGGAACTACTTATTTTTTAATCAAGGCATCTTTTTTTCTTTGCACATCATATATCTGTTTGTTTGCTTGCTTGTTCGATTAGGCTTAATTTAATATCGTACTTAATGGTAGTTCGCTTATGTGACGACGGAATGTCCACTCCTAATCCAGATTTATCCAATACGATGGAAACCCGGGAAGAAACCTCTAAAACTGCTCCATGATCGCAGGTGTAATCGCATTGTGAAAGCCCGAACCCATAAAGCCGTACAAATGTGGATGTGTATTCACGCAAACCACTGATCTTCGATTTCACTGGCAATTTACAAATACAAAATCCAAGATAAGAATATGATATATGTGCAGTTAGAAAACTACAACAGAGCTTGGTTGCTGATTGAGTGAGAGAGAACCAGAAAATATTAAACTTTCACAGATATGCGATGTCCTTCGACTCCAGTCCTATTTAAGACGTACTCTACGGTACGATTTGTAGTTACGATTATAGAGGAGTCCCTTTGATTTCAGCATTATGATTGGTCGATACAGAAGCACGAAACAATCGACCAATCAAAACTCCGTATATAAGGGGAATCCCCTGAAATCGTTTCTACAAACCGCAACATGAGACTGCACATTAACCATATCATGGAAGACTGCAATGAGCTCATCATTGGGTGCAGCGAAGTTTCAACAACAAATTCATTGGGCACTTTCCTTTTGAGTTACTTTTGATTTCGAGTGATCTTTAACGGCATATTTGTAGTATTATAATACACCATACGTTTAACGCATATAACTTACTAATTGTATATAAACGAAAGTGTACGGTTTTTATCGATTAATAAATGACAACGAGCATCAACTAAATGTGTTAAACTAAAACCAGAGATTTGTATATGTGCCAATAAAGTAGTGCCAATATTAAATGTAACAAATAGCAGGTTAGGTTCCAATCTCCATGTATAAAGCCCTCCAATTTTATCACGAATCCAGACAATGGTTCTCCAGGTAACACAAAATATACCTTTAACCTCTTCTCTCTTTTATAAAATGTATATAGAGATTCAATGCATTGCCTTAAGTCAAACATACACTGAGAATAAAAGCTTTTCTCAGTTAGAAATTCTCTGGTGTAACATAAGGTAGATATTGATATGGACAAAACACGTACCGAGAAATATAATCACCATATCCATCACGCGGATTGAGAGAAGCGGTTGTCGTGATGTATTATTGATATAATATGTTTTATGTATCAGGGCAACTCTGTAACCTTTTTTTCGAAGAGTAAGTGTGAAAAGGCACTCCGAAAACAAATCAATTTTAGATCCATTGCGCAGGATTTGTTAATTGGCTGATTAAAGCAGTAATTTGCATAGCGCTGTGGGATTTCTGACAGTCATTTCCAGAGTGATTAATGTGCATGTAAAGACCTCTAGGTGGTTGAAGGGTTTCCGAGATAAAACATTACCTGATTAAAACTTCCTGTGAGATCTAGTAGTTTTAGAACTTTTTTGTTGGATTAAAGCGCACGGTACATCGTTAAAATATATTATCTACACATCGCACGGGATAAGAATCCCCGGCCCCGTTATATGAACTGTTAATACTCCAAAGGCAGCGATTTTTTCGTGCCATTCACTTGATGAAGGTATACATACAATTCATTTGGTTTCGTGAGGTGAAAATAACTAGGTTACAAGATTTGGTAACATGTGTCTTGAAATTGTGGGCAATGTTCGTTAAAATACAATAATGTCCATATACGTTCGGCCTAAATGTTTTCTGAAAGACATATATGTGCTCTTTTCTGCAATTTCCTTATAATAGGTATGACGAACAAGAATATCAAGTGATATCGCTTTGAGCCAAATTTCGAAAAAGTGAGGCACCTTTTCTAAGTTCAAGTGCTACTGAAGGGAACTAATTGATGTGATGTTTTAATAATTACAGTCTGAGAAAAAAGTTATTAAAAAAGTATTTACATTCATGCATTCAAGCACATATTCTGCATGGTTTCGTATGGGCTTAGAAAAATTGTTTGCTTGAAAAACAACTAACGGGCCCAGCAAGGCCTTAAACTAATTACCAAGATGCAACAATTGCATTCTTTTTATATTTTGAATAAATGAAGATGGAAAAATTTGCTTGCCTCCACCGGGATTCGAACTCAGGACCTTTGGGTTACAAGCAATTTTTATATATACTGCAAATAAATTGTATCAGTGGAGATTCATCCAGCATGTGTTATGTTATTAGCTTGCAAAGTCAACCATAGCCATAAATTAGGAAAATTGGCAACGATCCTAAAAAAATAACAGTCAAATACAAAAAGTGTAACTTTAATCCGTTCTGGTAGTAGAGTTCTTAAATTATTCAAGCATTTCTCTCCAATTACAGTAAGTAATGGAAGGTATAGTTGTCAGGGGAATTGTAAATCAGATTACAGTAACCAGACAATCAAATTTGTCAGGAATTATTTTTAAAAAAAATGTAGAGGGTTAAAAGTGGCATGATTAGGCAAAGGTTTGTAGAGAGTGGTAGATTCCCAAGTGAATTAATAAGACAGTGTGCCAGTGAAGAGGAGGTGCTTCTGTTTGATTAATGTTTAACGCCACATACAAGTGTTTCCCGTATATGCTGATTGCACAGCGCCAGTGTTTGCTACCGCTAATAACGAAGGTTTTCGTTTGAATAGAGCTGCAATACAAATAAGGTTCCTTGTCTACACTAACGGTCTCAATGCGTATATCCCGGACAGAAACCGCTCAGTCAGTTGGATCGTATCGGGTCCACTTGAACATTTATGTTTGTTTGTTTGATTTGGGTTTCACTTTGTAATTAATGGTAATTCACCTGTATGACGACGGGTAGTCTTTTTTACACTGTTTCTTCATTAAAATTGTGAGAACCGAGTTTTTTTTTCATATTGGGGTTTAACGTCGTACTCAAAGATTTTTCACTTTCATAACGTGGCATATGACGACGGATTGTCTATGCTTAAATAGTGGTGGAAACTTCGCCAAACCACCCCCCCCCCCCCCCCCGTTTTGCAGCAATGCTGGTGCCACACCTTGGTTGCGTTCGCGCGAGTCACTCGGGCGTCCCCGAGTCAGCCCAGGCGTCCCCTTTTCCGTTCGCGCGTATTACC
>JAVFBX010251533.1:0-10023 GCA_034783855.1 Mopalia kennerleyi | reverse complement strand
TCGCGTAATCATGCAACATGTCCAAAGGCAAACTCTACGCAAAGTTAAACCATATAAAAACACATCTTTAATTATCCATCGCATTTTCATAACATTCTGGTCGGAATGTGATTTACGTACGGCTGTACTAAGAGATTCACTCGACCCATAAGAGCAATGACTGCTTCACGCAGTACGTAAACCGATCCAATTAGCTGGCCGGTGATTCAACAAGGCGCGGAGAACTCAAACGGTTATTTTTACGCGATAGCTTTGCGACAAGACACTTTCATTGCTCGAAAGCCAAGAAAAGATTCCATTGAACTATTCCTGTACGCTTGTATTCCGACAGGTTCTTTGAGACTCGCTGAAGGCCAGACAGACAGCTGTATTTGACTGGGACTTCCCATTATGTATTTCCAGGTCCAGATTTGTTATAAAGTATTTCTGTGCGCACCGCTTAGTCTTCCCTTTCATTTGATTGACTCTGGAAGTCTGTGACATATCAAGTGTTAAACTTCAGCTAATTACCGACAATGAACCATTCAACCATCGGTCTGTATTTCCGTGACGATCGATAACTCTGTACACTGTGGATGTAACATTTTAGATGTAATAGCAATACACCTTTGAAGGGATTTAGAATCTCAGAACGGATTAATTGAATCGGATTACGTCTGTCCTATGTAATTTCACCATAAAAGCTAATGCACGATTTAAAAGTCATTTCCTTGTGTATATTTTCTTGGGTGTATTGGACACTTTGACTGGATTTGTTAATTAGAATAATAAATATAATTTGTGGTGAGCAACGTAACCTAAAACATTTGCTTCGCTATCCAGATGTATGTTCAGCCAATAGCTCCATGTCTCTATAATATCTAACCGACCAATAATCTCAGACAAAATTCAACGATCTGCACTGCTTAGAAATTGTCCACATATGATGGTGACTTGAGACAGGGTTTTTTCCAAGAGAGTAATTAATATTATATGTCCTCGATGGAAGCCCTCTTTTTAAGGAGCAACAAAAATAAGATATCGTTCGTGAAATGTCACAACAAGTTTTCACAAACATCTTTTGCGGAAGGCACATTATTTGTGAGAGTGAGAAATACTGGAAGAAAGCAATTGACAGAGAAAACAGAGATGGACAAGTTCAATACCTACTCTGCTGTTGTCGACACTACGGTCAAACAACGGTTTTAAGAATGTTTTCTAGCGGACTGGGATTTGTTTTCCTTGTTCTCATCGACACCAATTTAACTTCCGCCATCTCGGGGGTGGGGATGTTCTTTTTTTTCTTTTTTATAAGATCGGGTTTTTTCTACACAAATCGATGGCCAATAAAACTCTTTGGTGTATTCCGTCAGTCTGTTTTAAAAATTACTGAAAGAGAAATGTGTTCATAAAGATAGCCATATATCTCCCACTCAAATCAATATACACCACAATGTGGGCTCTCTAGGATTGCCGATAATGTTACCTCTCGATTTATTACCCAGACGCGGTTCTACACCAACGATACGCCTGGTCCAAAATTAACAGTCTGCATTCTTCGTGCAGCCAAGTTATAGATCGACTAATTTCCATTGATAGAAATTCTGCACAACGCAGTTACCAGGTAGAGGTATATGTCAATGCAGTCTATACGACATTGGAAGGCAGCGCATTCGAAAAAATGTGAAAGCATCCACCACTAGGGGGACAGCCAGAAGATAAGCCACCATTGCTGCGAACAACGACATGTGACAAATAAAACACGGGAAGCGATTTTGAGATCGGATTGTAATTAGATTAAGATCTTTAATAGCCATTGAACATACAACGTTATCCTTGTCGTCGGAACATGAAGAAAAAAACGTTTTAAATAATTATAACTAAATATACAACCTTTTCTAGATTCTTTAGCTTCCATCGGATTTTCGGACTATGTGTAAAATGAAACACAAACGTGTTATCCTAAGTCAGCCGACGTCAGTTGACGGATATCTCTAATTAAGACATAGCGGCATTCAACTCAAAAAGTGACAGCCTCCGAAATAACAGATCTGAGCTTTAAACTATTGGCTCTAGATTAGCATCATCTAGTGTTAACGGTCGAATCAGCCTCCTGTACTGCAGGAGAGGACATTCAACCAACAACTTTCGAATACTGAAGCTACATAACTACTGATCCCTGCTTATTAAGCTTCATCCAACATTTGTCGCTAAAAACATCGACTCCATTGACATGTTTACTGTCGATAGAATTTGATAACTTTCAGAACATATTAAAACACACAACATTTACGCTGTAAAAGCCTACTTATTTATAGTCCGACCTATAATCCGCGTAATAATGCCCAAGGGTCCTATCGGAACACATTTGTAAACTTTTGGGGGCGTATGGGAACAGAAAGGCCCAGAATAAAGTGAAGGTCAATCAACCTGTAATTGAACGAAAGTTCTATTCCTATTGAACCTCTACAATGGACCAGGTGGTTCTAACGTGATTTGCTATAGACCAGTCACCTCAAGAAAAATAATCTGCTGGTTAAAATCAAAGATCCCCCAAAGTGACTGTGTATGGACCTCAAATACATAATGGCTGACTGTGGTCGGTCCATCAAAAGGCTGATTCGCTGCTATTCTGGTCAAACCCAGAACATACAAGCATCCTAACATTATGCTGTCTTACAGACCTGTCACAATCGTATCAGAAAGGACACAGAAGGCATGGTTCACCAAAGGTCTTTTATTCACGGATCCATTTGATAACAGGTCATGTGACCATCCGTTTGACTATACACCTCCTCGACCATTGACTCTGTATGGATGAGGTGATGATTTCGATGTAGCCTTCAACAGAATTATTACGTTACAAAAAAACATTTGTGTTGAATTATCCCGATGAACTGCGAAATCCATGACACAATTTCTGACAGTTACTTTGTTCAGCTGTTTCCAATAGATCGCACAAATGGGCATTGTCCTAATGTTGCGAAATATAACAAAACCATGCTTAAACAATGACCAATATATGCTTTTTTTAAACCTAATTTATGTATGCTGTGCTTTTCAATTTTCTTTTATTCACGGATTTTATTTCAATCCGTAAAAAATCCATAAGAGAATTAGCATCATAGTTAATGATACTTGTGTCTGATTTCATAAAATAGAACGATGGATTCTTGAAAGAGAACAGATCAACCTGATACGGCTCACAATTGGATGTCGGTCTCTGAAATTTGAAAGTTCGTATGTGGGTCTTTCAATGCAGCCCAACAGGCGACACGGCTAAACAGCGTCAACCACATAAAACCAGACTGGGGCCAAACAATCAGTCATATTAGTCTCCCTTTATCGAGAGGCGTATCAAATGTGTTATAAGATTAATTTTATTGCCATTATAATCTTTATTGAAGTCAATAACCGATCAATTCATAGGGGAATGGAACCACGTAATTGTCAAATTCGGATGAAGTTGGAATATTACCAAAAATAGGGAAACATGATTAGACAAATTTCCCAAGTGATATTAAACAAATGTCACCGTAATCAGTAAAGTATGATATGACGAGTGAACATGGCAATGCGTCTATTTATCGAATAATTTCGAGCATATAACTTCAGGGAATAACTATTTTGAAACTCGATGTGAACGCAAGGGCTTTTGCATCTAATTATACTCTCGCTAATCTGTCAGCAAAAAGTTGAAATTCGTTGAAATTCACGTCGATCGAGCTAGACCTAAAAATGAGTCGATCTCCCGCTGCCTGAAGAGAGTAAATATTTATCTGATATGATAAAAGAGATCGCCCTGACTGCATGATGCACCGTGGTGTGTCAAGACTGCATGATGCACCGTGGTGTGTCAAGACTGCATGATACAACGTGGTGTGCCAAGACTGCATGATACACCGTGGTGTGTCAAGACTGCATGATACAACGTGGTGGGTCAAGACTGCATGATGCACCGCGGTGTGTCAAGACTGCACGATGTACCGTGGTGTGTCAAGACCGCATAATGCACCGTGGTGTGTCAAGACTGCATGATGCACCGTGGTGCCAACACTGCATGGTACACTGTGGTGTGTCAAGACTGCATGATGCATCGTGGTGTGTCAAGACTGCATGATGCATCGTGGTGTGCCAAGACATTTTTACAATATACTGTACCGATGACTTTGTAAGATAGCCTTATTACTTGTCGTCATCTGGTAATCATGGAAGATAATATACATAGACAGATTGAATGTTGCGACTATTTTCGCATTTCTGCAGATAAAATGGTGGCAGCGTCCACTGTTAAGCGTATGTGGTGCGCGTTGTGAGACACAAAGCTGTCTCAATGTGGCTGGTTATTAATGATTCCAAGATGTTTTTTGTAAAGAAACCGAAAGCAGAAATGAAAGGACCCGGGTGAATTATTGTTAAATAACAACACATGCCCTGGCTTAAGACCGATTGCTGTCAGGAACAAAGCTTCGAAGAGACATAAACATATAGAATCCTCAGGCTTCGGCTTAAAACCGGTGTATGTCATAGGACAAAAGCTTTGGAGAAACGCCCCGTGTCGACAGCACATAAACGTATAGAATCAACAGACATCACAAGCCCCGGCTTAAGACAGACTACTGTCATAGGACAGACTACTGTCATAGGACAGACTACTGTCATAGGACCAAAGTTTTGATTATCGTCAGCACGGTATAACATATAGAATCAACTCTCAGAGTTTCGAACCTGTTTTAAATTATTCCATTATTATTATTTAATCGTTACAATTCTTTGTGATTAATTTGAACTATTAACATGATGAAAATAGCGCTATTTGATTTACAATATACTGATGAAGAATGAGCTATACGACTAATGTATATAGGCAACCAGCAACAAAGAAATTAAGGCAACACAGGTCAATCGCAAGAAGCGGCACAGTGACACCACAAACAGATCGACAATCAAATGATTAAAACCGGAAGCGGGCTTACCTCCATGCCTTACGTACAGCCCGCTTGATCATAAACCTAGTACCATTTTGAATTTCTAAACGTAGTGATATCCGCCAAAACGGCGTAAATTGTGCAGTCGTAGCAAAACAAATAACAGCCTATAAATACAACGGGACTCTGCTTTGATATCATTCAGCTGTAGATCAATACAATTCCCTTTTTAAAGATACCAGTCAACCGAATAAAACAAATTATAAAATACTAACAAGTTTAATCATCTTTAAAAGAATAAAAATGTTCAATTTTATGTCGACATTTTCAAATTTGTATACTTGTAAGAGTAGCGCCCCTTCGTCACTTCCTGGTAAGACAGTAATGGTGCGTGTTTATTCCAAAGTTCCCAGTCTGCGTTAAAAAGCTAGATGGTACTGTATGGTTACAAAATGTCATGAAAGGTAACCTGAATGTACCGATCCGAATACAAGCCTCACATGAACGTCATCTGTAACCTCAATCTCACATTCATTGACAAATCAATATTTTTTATTTGAGTCCACAAACAATTAAAGTCCAGTGATAGACTCCACATCACTATATATACACAAGATCAAAACAATTAAATAAGACATTCATATCAAAAATGCGTAAAAATTATTTTAAAAAACATTTTGCTAAAAAAAGTGTTAAGTAAGAATTAACTTATCTACTGGTAAAGGTGTTTGTGTTTTAAAAGTTACTGCTGGTGTAAAAATATCCACCGACAAGCTGTTATATGGCTTAAAGACACGGGAAGGAGGAGGAAGGGGGTGAGGGAGGGGGGGCGTTAGAAAAACTTTATAGAATTGACTCGTATGAGGT
This sequence comes from Mopalia kennerleyi, assembly GCA_034783855.1. Classification (NCBI taxonomy): domain Eukaryota; kingdom Metazoa; phylum Mollusca; class Polyplacophora; order Chitonida; family Mopaliidae; genus Mopalia; species Mopalia kennerleyi. The sequence goes on along the minus strand of JAVFBX010251533.1, from coordinate 4,249 downwards.
ATAAATACTTTAGCTAAAAGCGACTGAATTTTTGTAACTTAGACATTTAAAGAATTTTTGGGGGATATTTATAATTGTGTGCCCACACAGGTGTACAGTATTCCTATTCGCTTCCCACGAGAGGCATACAGCGCTTTCAGTGTTCCTCGTTAAGATAAGGAGTCGACCCAAAAGGCTATTTAACATCTTCGGCGCCTTCGATCAATTACAATGTACCATCAATATGTTAAACCTTATAATAGTCTGGAAGATTATGCTCTGAGGAATTGCTAGTTCCGCAGCACATTAATTTATTACAATGTCAAATAGACCAGCTAGACCACACGCTTTGCGTTGATCTAAATGATGCAAGATTGAATGTACAGCTTCTACGCTTATCGAGAAACGAGAAAAATTGTAACGTGACAATTTTTTTTTATAAATGTCTGGTCAGATAGTTCTTCTTGTGTGTATATTGACTTGAACTAATCATTAAAGATGGTTAATTATATCGTACGGTATAATTGACAAGTTAATCGCAATAATATTGTATCGGTGATACTTTCCCATGCGAATTCTACTGAGCAAGATTTATACCAATGGATAGGCCACTAATACATATGACGAATGTAAAGCCCAACCACCCAACTCCCTCGGGAAAAGTAAGCGTTTACATTTTGGATGATGTATGATGTTTTAAAAAAAACATTAGTAGCTACAGATCGGTGTAGCAAAAACTAGATCCGTCCTCCTTGACCCTGCTGGGGAAAGAATACTAGTATTTCAATTTCGTGCGCGACCTTATATTTTTATACATCAACTGTTTCAGTTTAATCTCCGTTCGTTTTCCACAAGCTTAGGGGATACACTATATTCAATCTGTAAATGCCTATTTCACAAAGTAAGGTCATCGTGGCCATTGTGGTTCCTATCGCTCCCAGCAATAATACACTTTGAATATGCGCCATTCCAACAGCCACAGGCATTTCTTGCTCTCTCTTGCACGTAATCTTTCCATTCAGTTTTTCTTTGGCCGTCTGTTTCCATCCGGTTTCAAGTAATGTTAAGTATCTGTAAGCCAGAAGTCGGCAATTAGGAAGAATACTTTCAGAACTGCATTTGTCAAACATGAATATTTTTGAAACTATTTTCGTCGGATAAGAACACAACAAAAAGCAACAACTACTTTCAGTTCACCAAAAATCAAGTGTAGCTTATACATTGAAGGCTAGTTCATGACAATAAATATGGTTTAATTCTCGATGCCATCTTATTTTGGTCTAAGACATTTTGGTCTATGTTACGCAACCATCAATGCAGAAATGTCTGGCCGGTGTAATTTTGCCATCGCCACGAATTTAATTCAACCTCGTAAAATTTACCCTGTGTAGGTTGCCTTTCATGCCGGAACACGAAACTTAAAACGAATTAACCAATACAATACGACTGAACTTGACCGCGACATCAGACATGTCCAAGAAAGATGTTCAAGCACTAGTAATATAATGAGGTCAACTCAGTTATTATATTTATTTGCTATTAGGCCTACATAACAAGGCAGGGTTCTTGTCGATGGCACATGTGGCGTCGATAGCACACGCGGCATGTGTCACGACGTCGTACTGCGGCGTCACCACACCGCCGCTATGTGGTGCGGCTGGGAAAGAGACGACGACCCTGGTCTGATAGTGACACGCTGTGACGGCCATGTTGGTTAGGGTGAGCGAAGGGAGAAATCTCCTGATGTCATTGCTGTGACCCAGTCTCACTCCATATCAAATTTCACCACATCTCGTCAACTCTTTCCAGAGTCCATCGCACACAAAGCATCACCGGAAGACACACCACCCCCTGACACGACAGCACTAGGATAACCCTTCTTTATTTAGAAGTGCGCTGTTACCTATCCGCTTCGCATTACATGATTAGTAATAACCATTCCTTATTCTGTAATAGCAAATGCTAGCCGCCAACTGCACATAGCAGCGCGCAAAGCATCACGGGACGTCACACCTTCAGCCAGCCTCCCACAACCCAAAAGAAATATCTCTGCCCCCTTTCATGACCTCTATAGTCCAGTGTGGCTTCCGTTCAGGCATGCTATGATGGTGTGTCAGCCAAAGGGATTTAACTACTCATGTCGTTGTTTTGACGCCAGGAGACACTTTTACACGTCATTGCATAACATGACTGGACATTCGGCTCGGTCGTCTACACTGTTTATACTTCGCCATCGTCATGCATTGAATTAATTAAATCCATCAACAGGTTGTTTAACCGTCTCCTCGACCCCCATTCTGCGTATTAGTATATAAGACTTGTTCCACTTTTCCTAGGTAACGAAGTCAGCTCCCAGAACCACGGCCATCACGTACAACCTGTGACGTCACGTAGAGGGCGCTGCTTTCCCCGTCCTTTAGCACTAAATATCGTACAGCCCTGGCTTTTCATGTACCAAGGTACTAACCACCGCACCTTAGTATTTAATAACGCATAGCACTTACTTATCATGGACTAAGGTGCTGCACACCCGTACCTTAATACTGACGAACGTACAGTCCTTACTTACCATGTACTAAGGTGCAGTGGTTAGCACCTTAGGACTGAATAACGTACAATCCTTCCTTATTATGTAATAGCAAGTATTAACTGAGTTACCCTGACAATATTACTAGCATTGGCTGGACAAAGGTGACCGAATAAGTCCAGCGCATCAGGAGACAACTGGTCTTGTTTGATAGTCAATTGATGTCCATTTTGTGACGATCAAATACCACCTAGCTTTTCAACGAAGACTGGAAGTTTATGATTAACATGGCCCTTCCGCTGTTCCCAGAAGCTAAGTTGAGGATCTCTATTCCTTGTTTGAGGTTTGAGGATCTATATTCCTTAACCACAGTTAATCCAGATGCTTAAAAATGTGTAATGTGGGTCAATATATAATGGAATCAATTTTGGAGTTAAGAGCAATTAATTTTGTTAGTATATTTTTTTAAAATTACATCGATCTGCAGCATTGTCCAGGTTAAGCTGTTATTTGCCGAACGAAGATCGACCGATCAATTTGCCGAATATTATTGCATTCAAAATGGTCCTGGTTTATGACCAAGAGATCGAGAGGCAATGTAATACAGATGAGACGGCGACAGTTTAAATCAAATGGTCAGTCGATTCAATAATCTTGGTCATAAACTAGGACCATGTTTTGTAATGGTCTTCGGGACACCAGCGCAAAGTGTAAGAATGTTGTCCGGAGAATTACATCTGTATAAATACACCGGTACTATGTTATGACGTCACACATCTGGAAAACAACGCATTTCCTTTTTAAAGCTACTAAAATATTTACTTTAATAAAATGGTTGTTCCATTTTATATTTACCTACATTACACATTTACACACATTTAAGCAGCTGTTTTTCCCCATAATTGTTGCTAAGAGTAGAGTTTCGCCGAATGACTTCCTGGGAAGAAGGTGATGGCGCGGGTTCATCTCAAATTTGCAGTCTGCGTTAATCCCGCCGCACACTGGAGGAACAGGCTGAACTGCAGGTCCTGAGGAAAATATCTGTTGTTTGATATTTTCTGCCACTAGAGGCTAAGAACTCATCGTATGTGTCGAACGTAAGCTACTGCATGGGAGTAACTGACCAATGCTAACGTGTTGCTTTGTCACGTGGCATCAACATGGCGTCTGATATGACATGATACTTATCTGATGTTACATGACTAGAGGGCTGGTGGTAAGTTGGCTCAGGCGGTAGCCCTCTCATTCGCGGCGGAAAAAGTAAATGTAGCTGAGCCCCCAGCCTCTCGAGGCCGACAGCTCAGCCAGTTCCTATATGGTGTGCGGCGGGTTTTAAAAAGCTAGATGGTATTTATTGATTACCATTTGAGGTAAGTCCCAAACTTGACCAAGTATTGTGCCTACCTTTCTGAAAAGAGTTCTGTTAAGGGAGAATCCTTGTACGTCACGTAATAAGCAGGCAACATGACAATGAGGTCAGGTATGTAAATTATATCACATTCGTTCGAAAATAATCTCATCGTCAGAGCACTTTCTATGACGGCATACTCTTCTGATAAAAGACGTCTCACACTCTGCTCGACTGTCGATGACAAAACTCCAGGATCAGTTTGGTTAAACTGCTCCATTCCCTTGTACAACTCCCTGTGTTCCCTTTTTGGTGACGCCTGTAAAAAAAATCCCACATTTGTCCGAATTAAATAAATCAATTTTAGTGTCTAACCGCGAGTCATAACTAGCACC
>JAVFBX010251522.1:0-10023 GCA_034783855.1 Mopalia kennerleyi | reverse complement strand
AGCTAAAGGGAAACGAAGCTGATCTGTTTGTACGTTTTATTTTTGTCTCCGTCGTCATATAAGTGAAATACCCTTGAAAACGACGTTAAACACCAAACAAACAAACAAACAAACATTTAGATGTTTGAGATTTGTTCTGAATGATTCCTGTATGGTTGGTATCCACAATCTTTGGATGTTTCCTGCCATTGTTTATTGTCTGCATCATTGATTCAAAGATGGTTCTTGTGTAATTGTACTCATATGCTGCAATATGTGAATTTATCCTTAAGTATGACATTAAATCCAAGCAAATCAAAAATTCTGAAAACAAAAAAATAGTCTGGTAATTTAAAGAAAATAAATTGAACTTAATAGTTTAATTTTTTGACAACTTGACCACAAACGTAGGATACTAATGGTTATCGCTATGTTAATATTTCCATAATTATCTAGCCCTCTGGCTAAGGGCAGTTTGTTTGAAGAGTAACAATACTGTCTTTACTTAGCACTGGACCAAAATGACCTTCTCAAAATTATGGAAACGTTTCACATCTTGGTTGTGCTAGTGTCAATCATTGGTGGAATACAAGGCCGTCATAAAGGTGAAATGCCCTTAATCACGGCGTAAATCACTAATCAATCTATCATAAATCTTTCAATTTTTTTCCTGTAGAAACAATGACAGCAATAATGTTTTTTGCATCCATCTATTTGTATTGATTAATCTCATCACCATATAGATAAATTTGGAAGTTTTTTTAGCAGATCTTAATGTGGAGTTCTTATGGAGAACACATGTTAATAGAAGACAATTCTTTGTTATGTACAGTATATAGTTGTCTTTTTTACAAATATTTGTGCAATAAATGCTTATATTGCCATTGCCAATAAAATATTATTAGCATATGAATAATATTGATTTTAAATTGGAATAGAGTTGATACACGATGTATATAGAATTGCCAGGTAATTAAGTGCCAGGTGAGTCAGCATCAATTAGCCTAACGAGGATGCTATTCAGGTAAGCCTGATCAGCCTCATACATAAATAATGAATGTAGGTAACATGTATGGTTTTCACTGAGTTTGTTATTGCAGGCCTAGAGGCATGAGACGTTTGCATCACTGTCTGTAAACTGTATGAAAATGATCCGTATGAAATAACATGCTTACATAACCTGGATTTACGTCTTAATTCAGAAATAACCCCTTTTGAACATTTGTTATTAGTAATATCTTTAATTCAGTTTTCATGACACATCTAATGTATATTTTCTTTATAAAAACGATGCTATGAATCACCTATAACATTATTTATTGACCTATTTTAACATAAATAAATATATACAGTACCTAAATATCTGCAGTGAAATTTCTTTTCAAGAAGTTTGCATACACGCTGGTGTTTCGTTTACACTATAAAGGACAGGTGAGAAGGACAAATAGATCAGCTCAGTATACCATTAGCCAGCCTACATTCATTATAATACAGTCCTTAACGTGGAGGCGGGAACTCATTTTATCATGAATAAACCAACCTTCTATCTTTTGTGTCCCTTGATTTAGTGGTCGGTTTAGTCTGGTTCATCACTTCCTGTTACTTTCAGTTTTCTATTGAAGGTATCATCCCTATCTGGTCTATATATAACAACACCAGATGATAAACGGACTCATGTTAATGCTAATCTAGGGGAGCCCATCCCGGAACACCCACCACTCCCTGGGGCCAAATACTGGACATGGCTTTAAGTCTATCCTTCTCATCAATTAATTTATTCACTATCTGGCTAACACTTTAATAGTATAGTTCTATATTTGTACCTGTATCATATATGGGAAAGCGTTAATATAAGTTCAGTTAAATGAAAGTTTAATTTACTTGAGGATTAATTTGGACCACCACTGATGAGTTACGGTAAGTCATCTGGAGACCTCTGGAGCGTGTTATAGCCAGAGGGCTGTCTGAATGTCTTCAAGACACCCAAGAAGCCATTTTAGACACCCTGTTTCAGTCAAATTTAAAATGGGAAAGTGAGGGGAACAGTAAAATGGGACACCCTGTTCCTGTAAAAATTTCTGGCTAATACTATAGTCTGCAGTAACTGTTTTTCTTATTTTGATAGCTGTAATGTTTGCCTCTTGAGGGCCCCGGCCACTTATAATGTCTGACATAAACATGCGATACATGTTTATTGTAGCCTACATTAGGTTTACAGTTTTAATAACCCACACATGGTAATAGCTTATTCAAAATGCAATAATTTAAATTTTGTGATTTTTCTTTAAAAAAATTTAAAATATGTCAGACATGTGCCCAGACTGTTAATCTATCTGTTTGAGTACTTTGTAAGTTCATGGTTTTGGGGTTGATAAAGACATGACTTTGATCCCAACCGTCCTTCATTAGGGCCCTCTGAACATGGGCAGCATGGTTGGAGTATATTCCTACAGTCCCACTGTCGGCTATGGAGGATCATTAATGTTCCAACAGAGCATTTATATATAACACTTAACGCAATGGTTGTGTTGCTGTCACTCTTTGCACAAACTGTATATAAAATCATAAAATTGACATATCATTTAGAAAACATAAACACCAATCAACCAAATATGTGTTATAATGTGTCTGGTATTTATTCAAATACAGTGTTATTACAAAAAGACTGCACAACATTATATAACTCATGTATGTATTTAACCTAATATAAACTATATAAACAAAAACTCTATTATTAAACAATAATTAGTTTGGTATGAGAAAAATTTCATGATGTAGACACGACTTCCTCTCTGTTTCCAATGGCTGAATGTTATATTTGTATGCGGTTATAGCAGTATGTAATTATATGGTTTACATTAACGATAATGTGACATACTTATACAGTGCTTTAGGATTTAATTACTTCCCTGGCATTTTGATCAAGTTAACACTGAGTGAGTGAGTTTGCTATAAGCTGTTCGCCTTCTGACACAGCTAGGGTATTTATGTGTATGTGAGTTTAGAATGGTATTACATCGCTAAAGAGAGGAAGTCTGTGCTATTCAAGCTAATGTGGAAAGTAAAAATTCTTACAAACGTGTATGTATATCAATTTGAAAGATATTACTAAATTTGATAATTTTGTTCTGGGAGTACTTGACTTTATTATGTTTGATGTCTATGGTATATGTACCAATACACATTGCCTCATGGCTTTTGACTTTATAGACATGCCTTGCCACAAGACACATAACTACTGTGTCCATTTAAAACATTAAGGTAACACCAGTCAACTCAAAAGTCAACCTTGTTACTTTTTTAGTGTACAGAATATATACAAATCATTTTGCTTTATTTTTAAAAAATATTCATTTTTCTTTTACCTTTGAGTATATAATATTACATTGATAGTTAAATAATGTTTTATTATTATTTGCAGGAATATCATCAAGATTAAGCCATCTGAGCAGTGAATGTCGTTTGAGAAAAACCAAACAATTACGTAAAGAAGATCATCGTAACAACAATTTAATGATGTTAGGCGCCAAAGAAACCATGGCAGAAACCAACACAGTGAATACCGAAACTGCTATTCCGACTTGTCATTTGACTGTATCCAAACTGTGCGATACTTATTCTGATTCCATGTCAGAAACTCTTGATCATTCATTGGGCGATTCTTTTGATGATACTGATCCTCTCATCCCTTGTGGTAAATCATCCAAAGATTCAGAGAATATGTCAACAAGAAATGCACAAGATACAGATTCAGGAAGAAAACTGCCGATAGACAGTGCTTCTTTCTTACAAGATGCAGGCCTAATTAAAAAGAAAATCTCAAGTAAAAGACAAATAGAGGTGTCAGACTTAGCAGTAGATATGTCATTAGATTCTCATTCAAGTACCTTCTCTGACTCTTTTTCATCAAATTCCAATTCCCCGTCAACAAGTGGAAAGGGACAACACCAGCTTCAGAAACCACCAATGACAGGTCTTCAGAGAGAAACTCAAAATGTCCGTCTGGAATTAGACAAAGCTAAAGAGTCTATTGAATTATTAAGGAACAGAGAAAAGCAACTTAGGGACAGGTAAGAAAAAAATGTGTGTTTGTATAAAGTGTTCCTTGGTTTGATAAAAGTTACATCCAAGATCCCCTTCTCAATTTGACCCTTAAACATGCCATATTTACCAGTTTAAAAAGAAATTTTTAAAAGCCATTGTATTATTGACAAACTATTAAGTGGACTCCTTTCAGTCTCTGATTGATTAAATATATTTCGTCAGGTTTTAACACGTCAAAGACATGGTCTGAAATGCCTAATGGCTAAGGACTAAGAGTAGCAATACTGTCTTTACTTAGCAGTGAAGGCAAACTAACAATCCAACATTATGGAAATGCTTCACATCTTGGATGTGCTATTCACAATTATTGTTGAAATACACCGCCGTCATATAAGGGAAATACCTGTAAGCATGGCATTTTACAAAGAAAATAATTCTGTTAATCCACTGAGATGTTTTTTTTAAATTGGTAGGTCATGCAGGATGACTACTAGAACTCTTAATTCACCTGAAGTAGTCCATAAAAAATACAAACCCATATCATTAAAAATATTAGTTTGAGAGTATTTTGCCAAAAATGTTTATGATAAACACCAGTTAAACATGTGTGCAAGGGTTAATAGTTTGCCCTTAAATAAAGCTGTCAGAGAGAATCATTTTAGCAGACATTTAAACTTTATTTTTTAATTAAAATAAAAGATACATGGTATTTCTTCATCCCTTAATTGTATTTTAGGGAATGTCTAACAAACATCCTGAGGCCGATTCGAATCATATCTTAACTTGTGTAACAATTGTTAAGTTTGACAGCTTAAGATCAGAACAAAGTTATGATTTATTTCTGATTCACTGTGGGTTGTAACCAAATTGAGATATCAAGTGTCAACATACATCAAGATTTCTCTTGTCATTGTCATGGTAATTTGATTTGGCGTCTATCATGCCTGAATTGAGCCAAGCAGATTTGCATAAAAGTTAGGGGTGTTTAAGAGAGTGTTAATATAGGGGTTTAAGTTTAGTTAAGAAATTTGTCATCCCCCTAGGCTTTACTGAAAAGAGTTCTTTACCTCTGAACAAGTAACTAAGATTGTGAAAATGTGTAAAAAAGGCCAAGGGGAATGGGACAACCCTGCATGACTCCACTAGAGTAAGGATAAAGACAGATTAAGGTTTAATAGAGGTTATTTTTACCCCTAGCTGTTTATTATGCCATGAACTGGCTATAATTACCCATAGCCAAAAAGAAAAGATGTTCAATTTAATAAAAGGCCTCTGTTCTCTATTTGTTTGACTGGATGCTTTGAAGTCAATTGTATTAATGAAGCCTGGGAAAAGACAACTTTTAAATGTAAGCATGCGTGACAGGTTGCTTGACCGCCTTCCAATATTGAAGATGTGATCAGCTGCTTTCACACTAAAAGCACATCTATATTGTAAGCTTAAAAGACCTGTTTATTCACTCAGATAATATTGTGGGGACATCATTCAGTAGCTCTTTTATCTGAATCATACTCTAGAGTCCATGCTATAGAGTAGCCTTTTCACTCTGGACTCCTGGGAAATGACACCTGTGGATTAATAGCATTTAACAGACTGACCAACATACATGGACAAATCTGTTCTAAAAGTGAATAGCTAGCGTTCAGATTACAAGGAGAAAGATGTTTGCCAGGTAACGATTGAATTTGATTATCCCTAATCTATGAGTGTGGCCTATATTACTAAGCAGTGTCTGAATATAGTTATATACATATCAATTAACATACCTCTAAGCAGATAATAAGGTATTTTATGAAGAAGGTTACATTATTCATGAATATTTTAGCCAATAATTTATTCTCAGGGTTATGCTCGGAGCTCCATTTACAGTTATATTTTTCTGGTGCCAGTTCTTATGTCAAAATCAATAATCAAAGTCAATCTTCCAGTTGGTGTTTTATCTGTATTTCTTTGATTTTCTTCTGCAGACTCTCTGATCAAGCACAAAAGTTATTCCACATGTCAAATACCCGCTTCGAAGATCTCAGTTTAGGTGAGAAGCGACCGACAGCACTAATTGGACGATATGGGGACCTGTACACAGAAGGGAGAGTGGATGCACTTGATGCGCTGGACAGTTTGACAGAACTTTCAGGTCTAGATGACCTCAAAGGAAAACTGTTGTTCTCCGTTATAGTTGTAAGCTCTCATTCATTTCCCCCATTTAAATGTTGAAACCTTGCATGGCAGTTTCCCACATATATGTCTACCCCAGGGGTTCAAAACTAGTGGCTAAGGGCAGTTTGTTTGAAGAGTAGCAAAGTTAAGGAAAATTAACTCTCCAACATTATGCAAAGTTGCAAACGCTTCACATCTTAGTTGTGTTAGTGTCAAGTATTGTTAGAATACACTGCCGTCATATAAGTACCCTTAAAGCACGGCATTAAACACCAATCACTCAATCAATCAAAACTAGTTCCCAGATGAATACAGCCTATTTCCCTTCACCTTAGACATGGACACAGGGATACCAAGTATAGATCCAAGTCTATTGATTTTTTAAATATAGATAATCTATTTTCTCGAACATTTTCTAGATTTTCGTTACTTGTCCTGATGGTTGGCATGAATTTATGTGTAAAACAAGAAAGTTACTTGACCTGGATTTAGGCATACTGAAGCTGTTTGGTGCTTTTGACCATTCATATTTTGATTTAATATCCTATGAATATAATTTCTCAGAAGAAAGTCAGATAAATGTTATGAATATATGAATAATGTATGGTATATTTTACAATGTAGTGGTAATCATTAGTAAGCTAAATTCTCATGATATGGCGGGTGGCTGGAGAAAGCTTTCTGATGCCCTGGTGCTTTCAGAGCTTAAGGGGAACAGGAAACTGATCTGTTTCTGATGCCTTTGTATTGTCCTGTGAGTGTCAGTTATATGTCCCGTGATGTCTTTCTTTGTTGCCAGTGCAATGTTAGGGGTGATTTCCTTCACATTGTATGTAATATTACAGTTATTCTTGGTAAATAGAGCTAGTATAGCAGATATCACATTGAAATGAGATCAATTGGTGTGATACTATAGCAATATATAAGGCTATGTTTTTTGGATTTTAATTATTAATATACTAAGTAAAACACCACTATGAAATCAATGTTCAATATTTCAGCTTGCTTTTCGGTCATGTCAACATTCGTGGGAAGAATTACGATCAAGGATAAGGCAACTCCTTCAATTACCCAGTCACGGAGATAACAATAACAAAGAGGCCCGCCCCATGGATACGACATCTAAAGAAATGGAGATGCATTTAAATCAGTATTTCTGTCAGACAATAGATACCTTTGATTTGGCTAAAAATATTAAAGTAAGTAGATATTATTTTTTATTAATATATTGTCTTGATTTGTTTGGATGTATGTCATCTTTTTCATTTCCTAATGATCTTTCCTCCTGGGACATGTCTCCTCTTCTATGACATCTTCTCCTAAGCCAATTTCACCAGGGACATTTACCAATTGTTACTTGTATATCCCATCTTCTATGACATCTTCTCCTAGGGACATTTCCTCCTGCAACATTCACTATATCCCATCTTCTATGACATCTGCACGACGTTAAACACCAATCAAACAAACAAATCTATGACATCTTCTTCTAAGGCAATTCCTCCGGGGACATCGACCCCCTCTATATCTCCTCTTCTATGACATCTTCTCCTAAGGATGTCTCCCCCTGGGACATTCACCCCTGAGGACCTCTCACATGATATCATCTTCTAAGTTATTTCCTCCTGGGACATTCACCCCCTGTACATCTCTTCTTGTATGACATCTTTCCATAAGGACGTGTCCAGGGATATTCACCTCCTAGACTACTCCTTTTGTATGCCATCTTCTCCCCCTTCGGTAAATGCCTTGGGGTATATGTGCCGAAGGACAAAAGTCTTAGTTAGAAATGTCATACAAAGTAGGTGGTGAGGAGGGAGATGTCCTTAGAGGTGATATCTGTTGGAATATCTTCAGGTGGTTAATATGAGGGAAAAGCATGGCATAAAATCCTAATCAAATAATTTTAAAAGGGAAATGCCCTTGAGACAAAGTATGAAATTAAACCTGAAAAAAGTTATTTATATTCTAAAAAAGTAAGTTACCCTAAAACTTCTATAAGTTCGGACAGAGAAATAGGCTTTACCACAGGGAGTATTTGATGTTATTTCTATGGACTGTCCGAAAATTAGAATGCCCGAACTGCTAGAAGTTATACGGTACTCTATTCTGTGTTCACACACAGGTCACTATAAACCCGCTCAAATTAACAGGTTCCTGGCAAAAGCTAGCCCAAAGTCTCTCCTATGTAGAAACTGTCGTTCTTTCTCTAAATCATTCATCAAACTTGGTTAAAATTTAATTATTTTTCTAGCCTGAACTTGAAGTACTGTTTTCGTTATTTTGAGATAACACTTTCTTAGTTTCAACAGATTCTAGTTCAGAAAAGTTGAAATATACTGAAACTATCATATTATATAATCATGCCGTTAAGTTGACACACAGAATATCTAAGTGTTGTGTATAAGAAGTATGGAGGAAGTTTGGTTGACTGGCGTGTCTCTCACCACTAAGGACTTCCTTCCTGTTTCATGCTTCACCCACTCTCCAGCATACTCCTCAAATGTGTACTTTATAGACATACACAAAACATTATCCAGTTGATCTACTGAACAAATTGGCATAATAAAACTGTAAAAAAAAATCCCCAAAAAGATGTTTTAATGTTCACAATGATATACACAAAACGTTATCCAGTTAATCTATTGAACAAATTGGAAAATAAAAACTGTAAAATTAAAATCCTAAAAAGGTGGGTAAAATGTTTGCAATTTGACATACACAAAACATTATCCAGTAAATCTACTGAACAATTTGACATAATAAAACTGTAAAGAAACTCTTTTAAGATGGGTTTTAACGATTGCAATATTTCAACTTAGTTAAATCACCATCAGAGGTTATGTGATATGCATAGAAACAATAATAACAATAAATGAGTATACACTATACAGGTAGCTGATTATGTAATAGGGCAATAAATATATCAGTAAATATATCACATACTAGTAGTCTTTATGCTGATTTAATTAAATTTAACTGTATATATATATATACGCTGGCCCTGCTAGCTAGGGACTTTAGTTTGTACCCAAGTGGATGTAAGCAAAACTTTTTTTCTCTATATGTAAAATGTATGGAGGTAGTTTTCTGGTTACGTAAATAAGTAATGTTATGAAAACAACATTCAAATATACCATTTTAATCTCTGTCAAATAACATAATAATATGATAGTGGGGGATGGGGACTATGGCAAATGGATTAAAACAACAACTAAATGATGAAGAGTTAAAGGATGAACTCTTTCCTATATCCCTCCCTTCCTACAGCTTAGTCTATCAGTTATATATCATTCACTGATGATTGCACAGCCAACCACATCCTTTCCGTTTCGACAGGAAATGAATTATCAGTATCAGTAATTTAATTATAAGTATGCTTTATAAATATTGATATTGATCAAAACAAAATGGGGTTTTTTTTCCTGCTTTGCAGACAATGATATGAATGTCTGAGGATTCTGCCAAGGGCTAATAAAAACTTGCACAACTTGATATGTAAAATTGGCTGTTTAATTATCCAGCACTTTTTGAATTTATGTTTTTATGAGCTACTGTAAAAAATAAAGTGTTAATTTAATAATTATATGTAAATAGAACAACTGATCAGAGTTCAAATGGAATAGGTTGTGTGGCTGCATGGTGGGATATTACACTGTCCCTTTAGGCTCGGTCAGTTTGTTAAAGTGTCTTGGATGTAAATTTATAAAGCTAGTGGCTTTGAAGCTTTTGTCTTATTGTCCTGATATTGTCTTCAATCATAACAAGCCCCGTGGGGGAGCGGGTTGGCCAGTCATGCAGAATACTCCCTCGGCTTCCTCGGTCGATCGTAAGAGGCGAGAA
>JAVFBX010251511.1:0-10025 GCA_034783855.1 Mopalia kennerleyi | reverse complement strand
AAACCCAACAATTAATAGGCTATAAGCAACATTTTGTTTGGATGTAGTCCGGCGCATTCAGCTAAAAATGAGTAAAACGTCTCACTCAATTCAGATATCATAATGTGGCCGCTAAAGCTAGCCACATAAAAAGGGGGCACTGTAGTTGGTCAAATGTCAAAAGGGTCAAGATTTGTGGTCTGTTTAGTAAGGTCTTAATGAAGAAATAACTGTGATATTGATTGAAAGCCCTACCATTGCTATTGTAACAGCAGTGGATCGCCTTTAAAACAGTAAATTACCTCCCTTTCTTACATTTCAACACTACCCACTTAATGTTCAAAAGTATGAAGTCACTATTAACACTTTCCTTTACTAGTGCATCTACTTTACTCAATACTGTGTGGAAGGTTTAACACCCTATAGATGGAGTGGCTAGAGATTTTTTGCAGCATGAATAAATACAGAAATGTTCCTTTAAATGTTACCAGAAATGTTAGTTTCATGTAAACCAGCATTAGCCCACTGGCCATCTGAACGGCATTGATGTAAGTCTTATTCAGTTATTGAAAGGTATATGTTACATTTGTGTTCTATACAAAAAACTTTGAATTCATGGTCTTCTGATGCCACCCATTTCCTGGGTACATGTCCATTATGTATGTCTATATGACGTACATAGCCTCTTGTTCTTCCCTTCAGTAGTATCATCAATTTCTGAGAAGTTTCGTTTTCGATAACATCCAGCATCAAAGCCTCGATCAAAAGCCTCTACAGGACTGGGCTGTAACAACCATCCCACGTTATTACAGAGGAATGTGCGGAGTCCAGGTGGCATTTCCACCGCCTCTAGCACATCGCAGTGAACTGGAATGATCTTACGTAGCACTTGGCAACACATGAACTGCAGGGAGGTCTTAAAAGAACAGCACCTAATGACTTTCATTCCTGATCGAGCAGCCGTAGAACACACCATCGGGTAAATAGCTTTCCCTTGTAGTCCAGTGTATGCAATACCTGTAGACATAAGAAAAAATTAGACGTGTATATAGGCTGGATCTCAGAAATCATAAATTCTAGCTTGAACTTTAGGTCAAGTTGAAATGGGAGCATGCCCAATTGTGAAGGGACATAACTCTGTTAAGTAAGCACACTCTTCAGTCGCAAATCTTAATAAATATTGCTGTAGGGGGCCGTGGCGTAGTGGTTAGCAAATGTGCTTTCTAACGCCTTCTTCGATGTACTGTTCACGGGATTGAGTCCGTCTGTCGACCCTCTGGTATATGAGTGAGTCACAAGATGTGGCTCCGGCAATCGCTGGGGTGGTTTTCACAAGGTTTCCTCCCGGTTTTCCACCATAATAGGGCAAGGAACAGTGTGAAGTGGACAATCGTCATCATATAAGTGAAATACCCTAGAGTACGAGATTAAACCTCAATCAAACAAACAAACAAATAAATATTGTTGTAGGAATCTGCAAAACATCAAAATCTAACATACATTAGTCAGGGTTAAAAACGTGTTTTGTTATTTTTTGCATGTTCTCCTTCCTGAAAACTTCTCTTAGGAAAAAAAACATTCTATTAAATACTGAATTTTGTGGTCAAACTTTGAGCACAATCGGTACATGTTTTTCAATCATTGTTGAGTGATCAGTTAAGTCTTTCATTAGTCTTAATCGCATTTACAATGAGGTTGGCAGAATAAACATATACTGGTATGCCAATAATAACTCAGACCTCCTGTGGGATCGACACCTGCTTATATCAATTAACAAAAACGTGAATAAATACAATGGAGTCTCAGCCACTACTAGTTAATACTGTCATTTAAAGACCTGCATTTGTTTATAACACTGCTATTACATCGTCCATTAGAAATAAACAACCAAAGACACAAAAAAACAATAGACACAACCTTAAAGAATTAGGATGTAAGAGATGAGGTGACAATATATTATGATCTCCACGTGGAGTTATTGTTATTTCTTCAAGTATTATCTTCTGTGGGGATATGAAAGAAACAATGAACTTTATACCCTAAAACTTCTAGAAGTTGGGACAGAGAAATTGGCTTTAACACAGGGGGTCTTATATGCTATTTCTATGAGACTGTCCCAAAATTAGAGTGTCCCAACTGCTAGAAGTCTTGATAAACATTAGGCGGTCAGCTTAAAAACGTCATACTAACCCAGAGGTTTTCTGTTTTTGAAGAAGGAAACAGTGCCATGCCACATGTCTAGGTGAACACCAATAATAGTGCCTTGACCAAATCTAGTAGAGTAGGCTTTCTTCAGAGATTTGTGTTGTAGAAATCCATTGTATGAAAGACCCCAGCTATCGCCATCTTTACCTAGTAAGCTACAAAACATATGACGGTATTTCTCCAAGTCCACTTCCCCAGTACCCACACCCACCATCTGAAGGAAAAAGATACACATCATATGGGAATCAACACTGTGTGAGATCACCAAAGTACATGTTTTATTCGTGTTTTGCATCTTTCTTACAAACATAAATAATTGACCAACTTTTATATGCAAAATGTGAAGGTAGGTAAATTGTTTCCAACTGTCACCTATTAAATTTAATGGACTAGATCCAACATCATAAACTGATTGTTAAGATCTTTGATTGGGGTTTTACACCATTCTTAATATTATTTCACTGATATGATTGTATTCTAGTCCAACTGATTTAGGAAACCACCCTTGAGTAAGAAAGGGAATCGCAAGAGAGAGTGAATGAAAAAGAGGTAAGAAAAAAATGCTCCATATATCATGTCCCTCTTGCAAGTTGTAATTTGTAGTTTAATGTTTTATAGTCAACTTTTAGACAATTTATCACCATACGTTGATAAAATATGTTACAAATAGAAAACATTATTTCTTCAAATCCAGATTTTCATTTCTGGCCAATGGCGATTCAGAGAAACCATTTACGATGAGCACATCTGCTATAGAAAAAAAGGTGCATAACTCTTCCGCTAGAGGTAAGAATACGAGAACACACAACATCTCTGCCCCTGTCTGGTTGCACTTGCGGTCTGATCAAATATGGTGTGTGATTTAAATTACGGGACATGGCCTTTACAGAAAATACGAGAGGAAATGCTCGTGTATCAGGTTGTAAGAGTGACCGCTGATAAACTGCATTTCTATATACTGACCATATCAGTTCCGTACACAGGCGTTGTCATCTTGATCTCCCAATAATACTGATCCTCCGTCATAGCCTTAGCACCACGTACACCAGCTGTTCCACAACTAAAGTCCACATGAAATAATACCTCACGCATATCCTGCTTTAAGAAACTTGCAGAAGATTTCGTCTTTTCTTCCCAAACCCATTCAAATACTGAAAACAATAAATAAATAAACACTGTAATATATACACAACTGTTTATTCAAAACAACACCTTCTGCATTGATTAAATGGGGTCATATGATGTCATTGTCATAGGCATCCATTTGGAGTGATAGTCATAATGACCAGCGATAGTGCTTACTTTAATTATTAAACCATATTCTCTAGTCCTCTGAGAAACCAAGTGTTCATGAATGTGGCCAAACTCACTTGTCTTCTATAAATCAGACAATTTAAATCTGGTGAGTGGTTTACCAAATGAATTTCACATGTCAATGGTACCAAACCTGTGCTGTAGGAGAGAACTGGCCGAACACTGTCTTCCCATGAATATGCAAACTTATTTTAGGAGTACCTTCTTAATATAGGTTTCACAAATTGTGTGCGATGTTTGTCTAAATTAGCATTTTGCTACTGATTTTGACAAATTTGTCAATCCAATTATCAATGAAGTTTGTATTATAAAGCAATTTTGCTTTATTTTTCATAAATATTATTCAGAAGAAAAAAAAAGAGATGGAAATTCACCCTCTGTTCTCAAGGTTTCCTTTCCAATTTCAATAACTCCATAACAGTTGGCATTGAAACATTTTAAAATATTTTTTTAAGCCCTGTTCTTTTAAAAAACCAAACAAATATTATGATATTTAAAACAAAATTATTTGACTACTCCATCATGTTATTCCCAGTAGGAATATTTTGCATTATTTTTGTTTTAAATATTTTGAAATGGTATGTAATCAAAGAACAGCACCTGAATCTACCTCCCCGCAGGTACAATACAAGCCCGAATCGGCTCCATTCTGATAACACGCACAAAATGACTCTCCTTTAATTGGTCTTGAAGAGAGTACAGGGAAAGGGGGCGTGGCACATCGTTCATCTTCACTCTCCTCTACTCCTGTCTCATCGTCAGCCTCTATATCATCCAGGGTTATTGCTGGTGATGAAATGACACTACTCACACTTGATGATGGTGTATTAGAGCTGACTATATCATCTTCTGATGCACATGTATCACTGGATGCACTTGCTCGACAGTCAGATAGTTTAGCACTATGTATACTGGGTTCTGTAGGTATCTCTCCCCAAGAATAGCAACTACTTGTACCCGATTCAGGTTGGCTTTCCCCTTCAACACTCTCACTTGAGCTAACTTTATCATTGGTTTTGCTACTAGAATCTATCTTCCTGTCTTGGGTGTCAACGGACGGTCCATTGCACTGTTCAGAAGAGTCCGAATTATGCTCAGATGTCTCTCTTGTTTCATCATCGGTTTCTTTGGTGTCATGTTGAGGCAATACACTTTCACTTTCTTGGTTAGTATCTACCTTAGTCAAGTTAGTGCCGTGTGTGGGCAAGTTACTGGCTGGCATTGTGAATGTTGGCTGATATAATGGTTATAGAAGCTTAGACACTTTCCCTTTGTGACCGTCACTCACTTAAGTATAATCGTCTACCGCAGCCCTTGATACCAATAGTTTACACACTTCAACAGCTCACCCAAACATTTCCTATTCGTTCAGTATACACCAATCAACAACACAAATTCCATGGCCACACCAACCATTTATCAAGAATTAGAATGGTTACCGTTGATTGATATTGGCGATAATTCGATTTACCACGTAATCATGGTAAGAATATACGGAATAGCACTAAACATGGCTGTTATCACAAGTTTGTCACTGTTATGCGCTTGATAACGGCATTACAAAACCTTAATTCGCAAAAATATACTTAAAACGGCAACACGTTGCCAAAATAACTCCTTATTGAGGGGGTCAAGGATACACTTCCATACAGCGAGACCATTTCTACCTCTTAATACAGGAGAGTACTTTGACAGGTGTCCGTCGGACTGCTTAACCCCCCACTTATGTACATGGATTAGAACTTCATCTATTATTTAGAAGTAGACAATCCAAACAGACTGCCATTCATAACAAACAAAATTATTAAAAAAGAACAAGCCTATGGATACAATCAAAACACTTGCATGGTCATTTGATATTTTTTATCACCCTCACTCGTTCGGGGATGAGCCCCTCCACCTATGAGCAGATCAGACAAAATATAACGTATCGATATAGGGACAAATCCAAACATTTGGCAATTTCTGCCCTTATAGCTTATTTCTCTCGAATATATATGTCACACACGTTATCCTATTGTCTTTGCATTTGTTTTGAAACAAGACGATATTAGCAAAACCGAAGGATGTATACGGTTCCTTGTTGTGGGGAGAAATCGTTTCTCAGTGGTTTTAATAAGTGGAACACTCTTGTAGGCCTATATATTGAAAATAAAGGTTTATTTTACACAAGTTAATTTCTTTTTCACATACCGTGTGTGAAATAGTAAGGTTTTTGGTGTTTTATTTGACTTATGTGAAAAAGAATTTCACATACTTAGTATGTTGAAAAGAATTCTACATTGTACATATGTGAAATTGTTTTTAACTTAAGTGAAAATCTTTTTTACGCTTCGTTCCCATTGCGGAATTTGTTGAAATGCAATCTTGTCCGTTATGCAATTGTTTTGGGGGAATTTTGGGAAATACAATCCCATCCGTCGTTTGAACTGGACTTACGATGCTACATTCCAATTAAGTTTGCAGTTAATTAGTGAATTTGTTTTCAAGCGGCGGACTGACAAATAATTCCTATACAATCCCCACAGACCCTATATATATGGGCCTAAGCTGCGTAAAAGGAGAACCTATGAGAATTGTCCAAGATCAACCACCCGGGAGGCATACATGCTCGTGATTTGTTCTCCAGATTTATAGAAACTATAAAACCCTCATCACTATAGGACGTCATTCAGCTCCTGAAGAATAAATCCGTTTGAAAGTGAATGCCGACTTCCCACCTAGTTGTGTGGCGGAAATACGCGGGATTAAATATGTATGCTTCCACTTACTTAAGCCCCCTGGCTAAGGGCAGTATATACGTTTGTTCGAAGAGTAGCAATGCTGTCTTTACTTAGCACTGGAGGAGAACACCAATCAATCAATCAATCAATCAATCAAGCAATCAATCAATCATTCATTCAATCAATCAATCAATCAATCAATCAATCAATCAATCAATCAATCAATCAATCAATAATTCAAGTTCAGCAAAGAAGTATCTTTATAATGAGATCTAACACAATAGAGTAATAAATCTAAAATGCCTGCTTAGTTTCTTAGAATTGTTTCCGATCAAATCCGACCTTTCAACATAAACTGTTTTTGTTCTTAAACTTAACTTTTATGAAGCTCAGAATTTTACCGTTTGAGGAAAAAAATCCAGCACGCCATGCAGTGGGATTCGGACCTGTCACCATGTTTATATTTCAGTTGATTTTTTTAAAATCTCCTAAGCATGCGGATATATTGTGAAATCATTATTCATTTTCTACGCAAATTTGTCCATCCAAATAATTTATTACATGAAACGGCAAGTAAGCCAGTCAGTTTGTTGACTATAATCATGTAGTCTCTGGCAGGGTAACATAAGATTTCAGGGATCTAGCAAAACTCCATGCTGCAGAGGCAAGTTACTATATAGAGATCTTAATCTAAAGTTGTTATTGGTAACTTACAGACGTCCCAGAATGGATAAAAAATTCAACAACCTGTACACTGCATGGAATTCAGCCAAAGAAATACAAATGAACCAATGAATATACCCGCCAAACAGAATGAGAGTTACAAGTTACCTGATCCAGAAGGAAGTATAGTTCCTTTAAGATTTGTGTATCTCTTATAAGCTAAAATGAGACTAGCAAACCGGGTGCTGGGTTGGTCAGATTGGGATAGGAAAGAAATAATGTCTTTTTTAGACCCACAACCTTGCTCCAAATTGAAACTCCGTATATACAACGTTTGAAGAGTTTTAATCCAATAATCTTCTATTTTTAAACGCTTCTGATTTCCTCCAAAGACAGCATATGCAGAAATGGAATTTGTTTTTTTAAATCGGCATAGTTTTGAAATGATTTTTTAACCGATTTACCAGGAAGAGATTAATGTTTTGTTATGTGGGATATGAGCGGCAACCTGAAATCAAATGATTGTTTGCTCTATTCTACTCACTTCTACCATAAAAATTGAATTCCTAGTTTGTTGCCTAAAAAAGGGGGCCTTAGCTGATATGTAAGTATCTAGTCTTCATACTTTTCTAGTCAACAATATATTATAAGGCGATAATTGTGTTTTCATATAAGAGTCTAGCTATTGGCCTTAATTATAACCGTTCAGTTATCGGAGGCCAATGTCTATAACATCTAAAATATCTACATGAACCAGGCTGATATTATCATATTAGGCTGAAGTTTTATGTAAGGTCATGCTGATTAAGAGTGGACATGACGATATCAAGGTCATCTCTGGACTGCTGTTATAGAGGATAAATATGCCATCCAAATATCATATACAAGATACAATAGAGGTTGTTTGGCACACTTTACAAGGGCTTTATGTTTCCCACTCTTGAATCGTTTTCTGCTTTTATTAAATGTAAATGTTTCGGTTCTTCTTCAGTTTTTCTTTTTCGCATGTTCCCTGCACTTTTAAACATGACTTTGCAAAAGTAACTTATAATATTCTATTTTTAGGAGATTCCAATCACTATAGCATCAATTTAGACCCTCACCGTGATTATGCAAGAAGCATTCTACCCAGGTGCAAATTTCAACTCTTTTCGGATCAACGTTATAAAGGACCTGGAAATCATTATAATTAATGTTGCGATAAACAACAATGAAGATACTCTGAAGCCCATTCCAATTTCGGCTGTGATACAAATATTGTCAACCTAAAAAAAATCATATCTTAACGGCATCGTATTTATACGACCCTCCTTGACCGTGGTTTATCTTTTGTTCCATCTTTAATCAGTACTCGGATAGAAAGTTTAAGGTTCAGAAAACATGTTACGTCTCTTCTCAATACCTTCAACCAGACTTGTTCTGTTCGTTAAGGTCCTGGTCCCAAGGTGATGTACCAGGCGTTTTCTTCGCCGAATTAAATCCCAACCCCTCAGACAACGTAACAGTTATCATTTGGGTAAAGCTCACGAATCACCCTGTAACATGGTCAGACAGGTCCTCAAAACGTTTGACGACTAGATGCAACGTAGATACATACACACCAAATTGTGGCCAACAAACTAGAAATGTTTATTAATTGGCAGACAGTTCGAACTTTGATTCAGAAACTGTGGTATATCTCAGAACTTGTAAGAAGTGTCTGAAACAATATGTTGGTGAAACCAAAAATCACTTTCGAACTACAGCCAACAATCATTTGAGTTCCATTATATAGGTTAAAACATTTATCCCCAATACCTGAACATTTTCTCTTCCTGAACATTCGGTTAAAGTTATTTTAACGTCCTGCCGATTGAAAAAGCACAAACTCTTCCGTCTGAAGATGATAAGAAATATAGAAATAATTGAACAGAGAACCTTATTGGATTAAAACTCTTTAAACGTTGTATCCTGACCAGGTATAAAGGGTCTAATTAAAAAAACCAAACCTAGCACCCAGTGAGCTAATCTTCTCATGCAGGAATACCACAATTTATTCTTAAAATGTCTCTCCCACAAAGACCCATTATAGCCAACAAGAGGAACAACAATCTAAAGGACATTATGGTTAAGGCGAAACTTGTAATACTCGTTCTCTGTTGCGAATATATTCATTAGTTAATTTTTTTTATCTCTGAAACACCAGTTTGTACCATAAAATCTTTAATACATTTTAATCTATACTTTATTACATAAATCGTCTTTACCTTTTATCGAGATGTCGGTAGGTTACCCATAACAACTTGAGATACATTTAGATTGTTTGATTGGGTTTTAACGTCACACTGAAGGGTATTTCACTTATATGACGACGGATTATCCACTTTACACTGTACCTTGCCGTGTTACGGCGGAAACTCGCGAGGAAACCAGTCCCGCGATTGCCGGAGCCAAAACGTGCGATTCGCTCATATACCTGATGGTCAACAGGCGAACGCTATCCGGAGAAAAAGATCTATTTAGAAACTTGCTTCTGGTAAAGTTGATCTAGAACACGGGAGGATTCATAGACAATTTAAGTACTCGACATCCCTGCCAGTGTGATAACTTTTTAGAAATATATTTGTTGTAGAATATATAGGATATCATCTAGAACATGAGTCGATTCAAAGTTTTTTTTTTATGAATGGACGTCATTGTGCCAGAAGTAGATTTAAAACGCTGGCACAGGGATCTGTAGAATACATACAATTATATTGTAAAGACAGAAAAGTTTGCATGCCTCCACGGGATTCGAACCCAGGACTGAACCAGCCTTCTTAAATAATCGTTTGTTATCCTTCAGAGCTGGGGATTATAATTAGCCTCCAGCACATTTGGGGTATATATGATGTACAGTAGTCAAAATGGTTAAATACGTAGATTCGTAAAAAAAGAAAGAAAAAAAGATCGTTATTATATTGAGACAATCTTCAAAATCCATCTACAAGCTTTACAAAACTTTGTTCTACAAGAAGTTTAATTATTCTTTTACACATTACGTTCAATTTTCATTTCTTGTTTCTTGTGTCCATAAAACGAAAAACAAAAAATTAACGCTCAATTTTCAATTTTTTTTCTCTTCTTTTTCAATTTGTAGAAATAAAAATTAAAAATTGGACG
>JAVFBX010251500.1:0-10025 GCA_034783855.1 Mopalia kennerleyi | reverse complement strand
CACCATTACTTCAATTTCCTATTATACCATTACAACACTTCACCATTACTTCAATTTCCTATTATACCATTACAACACTTCACCATTACTTCAATTTCCTATTATACCATTACAACAAATCACCATTACTTCAATTTCCTATTATACCATTACAACAATTTACATTATTTCAATTTCTTATAACACCAATAACCCTATTCACCATTAATTCCATTTCCTACTATACCACTACACCAATTCACCATGACGTAATTCACTAAAATTAACCATGACGCCATTGCATTAGCTGTTCATAACAACCATTACACCAATCTACCATAACATCAATTCAGTAATTTACAATTCAACCAATTCAAAATTTTACAATGACACAATTTTACCATTTTAATGGAGTTCGAGTTACATAAATTTACCTTGTGTTATCTTAGTCATCAGCAGCCATTCAGGAGTCAATTAGTGAGTCAATTACTGAGTCCGATCTTTACTTAGTCCTAGGAATCAGTGTTCAAAAATCCAAGAATATTCTACAAACCAGTTTTCTAACCTCAATATGCAATCGAAGCTTTGTCACCGTGTGCCTCTTTGTATTCCTTGATTAATAGTCGTATAAACCCGAACAGCTCCCTTCCCAAGTCAAATACTGAAACTGTGCATTATAACCAGGGTTTCGTGACTGCAGAATCTTTAGAATATTTTTTGACCTGCGTAGGCACAATGGGTTATAGTACACAAGCTTACGCATGCACTATGGAAGCTTCGTCACCTTGTGAAATCGCTCTATAATAGACGTAATTAAAACAGTTATTCCGCCCATACGTGCTATAATACATCGATTACAGTGGATTATGGCTTTTTATTGACCGGCATAAATGCAGTTATTGATACCCATGTCATAATGCGACCTCTAGCGGAATGTTTACACAGGGCAATAAAAAGACGTGCATACTGTAAGTTATCTAAAAATTCAAAATATTTATCAAAATATACCATGAATTGTCCTTTAGAATAGTAGCCATTTTATGCAATATCTTATTACTAAATTCATGTAGCAACCGAAATATCCCATTGTGATTAATTTTTAGAAATATATTTAAAAAAAATTTCTTTCAGATATAAAGCAGAGTAAATTATATCCTACTCAAATAAATTTAACACACTTGCATATAGACGTTGATTAAGTCTGTTTGTGATGGCTTTGTAATAACGATCTGTGATTGTCCTGTATTTGTTCGGCGTCTAGGGTGGTTTCTTTCTCCCATTGGGCTGGCACGCAAGCAGTGGGTGAAATAACCTTAAGTATGGCGAGAAACCCCAATCGAACAAACAAGCATCTCGCTGCCTCGCTACCTGGTCGCCCTTTTAAATAGAGATGGCCACGATCGGCTTCCATAATATAGACATTTGTTTATTAAAACATTTATAGAACAACAACAAAAAATGCATGGCTCCAACAGTGTCCTCCATGGTTTTCAAGAATAAAGTTTAATTCCATTTGTGTCGCTGAATTCTTAGGAGATGTATAGTAACGGTATAAATGAATTAAATTTCGTTGGCCAGACGGGATATAATACCATAACGGATTAGGATATCTTATGCCCGAGTGCGCTAGTGTGTATGTTAGAGTTATTAGGTACGGTACTTCACAAAACATAGGACACCCACGTACACGTAAATCCAATAATCCTATAATAACAATGCAATAATCACGAGGGAAAAAAGTCTTAAAGTTAATAATCTATATAAGACTGTTCAGTAATTTCATAGGGCACGTTGAGATAATCTATTGAAGTGAACAATGCCGGTTAACATTTTCTCAGGGTCCCAGACTATTACAAAACCATAACGTATGGTGTGCTGCTGGGGACCGTCTTATGCTTTCGTAAGAAAAAGACGGATAGAACGTTTTTTTAAATTTAGAAAACAACCTTGGAAAATGTTGCGGTCATGCTTGTAAGGCCGTGAGGGAAAAATTGTTTGCTTCCGTTCTAACCGGATACCTCTTATCTCGTTGTTTGCCTTTTTGATTCTTGTAAATGACGGGGCAGACGGCTCCATCCTGGTACGTCGTCATCATTTTGTAACCATCTAGTTTCTCAATACAGACTGTAACTTTGGGATAAAGTCGCGCGATCACATGTTCTTCACACGAAGTCACGTGGTGTAGCTTTAATCTCGCCACAGCTACAACAAAGTGTGTAAATGTGATTCAAAATAAAGTGGGAAGAAAAGTTGATTGAAGAATTTTAATTAATTGCATTAATCTTAAGCTGAACGAAATCATTACACCGTTCAAAGGTTTTCTTTTCTATATTGTTCGCTCATGCTTGGCACGTTGTAGACGGGTATTTTATTTGCTTGTGTTAAGGCTTACATGTGTAGAATATTAAAAAAAGCATCCAATACGTGACCGAATTATTTCCGCCCAAATGGACACCCTGAAGTGAACATTTGGCTCATTTGGACCCCCTGCTTTAAGAAACTTTAAAATGCAGAAGATAGGAAAACTATCAGAGTTGGACACCAAGTTACTTAAAAACTGAAGCAAAATTACCATTTTGGACACCATACCTTTGATTTCTGGCTAAGCCCCTGGTCATACCACTTTTTAAAAATTGTATAACGCCAGCAGTATGTTTGAGTTAGGTTGTTGAAATTCAACCAAGATTCGTGTAACTCCTTTCATCTGTTTTTATCTTTTTGTTTTCTCTCAATACTTTCTTAAATGCTCATGCTTGCATGTTTCTTTGGAAATGATTGCGTGTACTAGAACGTTTTAATTAATCAACCCCACATTTTGATAGATATTTATATCTCGTAAAGCTTGTAGTTCCACTGAAGAGAATAATATAATACACAAGTAGTGCAATTCCGAAAAACGATAACTTCATTTTGACTCAAATCTCTCTTATTTTTCTTGTTTTCTTAGTTATTGATCTCAGGGCCTATACACACGACGTGTCAATTAAACACAATTATGGAAGCTTCCGAAGAACACGAGGCTGTTGTTAGAAAGAAACTCCAGAAAAAGAAATCGAAAAAGTTTCGCGAAGAGGAATTAATAGATAGTGGACGAACTTCAAGAAGAGGTGCGTTTGAACTGGATGTTCTGAACTCTGATGATGAATCGTCACAGCCCGAGGCATCTCATTTAGCTGATGGCACAAATGCTCATGTGGATAATCTTGAACAAAATGCGTCTGGCGCTTTGAAGAAAGTTAAAGGCAAAGCGGTTGCTATATCGACTGTTGTTTCAAAGAGAGGAGGTTGTGTATATACAGAAAATTCCGAAAGCAACGAATCTACCAAAGATGGGTTGGCTGAAAGAGAAGAATTGCAAGGCAGTGAACGAGATTTGCATAATATGGAACGCGAGGCATCTGATTTAAGCGGTTGTGTTTTGGAAGAAGAACCACACAATGGTCACAAGGAAGGTTCTGGGCATGAGCTTGGAGTAAAGGAAACAGACCAACCAGAAGAAGAAAAGTGGGCCGAGACCAACATCATGAGAGATCCTGACGAATCGGGCTACAGAAGCATTCCTGGTTCAAGACAAGGTGACGTAGATGGTGAGACAACAAACGGAGACCCGAACGAAAATCTACGTGCCTGTAAGTCAGCGCAAGTAATCGGAACACTAATAGATGGAAGACGACATTCGTCATTTCACAAAAGCCAGTCCTCTCCGATGCTGACCGATGGTAAAGGAAGATTAGAGCAACGAAACAGAATACCTGTTGAGTTGCAAAATCAGCAAAAGTTATCAGATAAGTCGGAAGAGAGCGTCTCAGTGAACATGAGTCAGACTGGGTTGCAAGAACACATCCCTGGAGGAGTTTCAAGACGGTTTAGCGACGTAGCCGTGGCTATGTCCGTCAGCAACAAGTTCAAATCTTCATCGAAGGGTGTTTGTACAGAGTTAGAAGCAATTTCACATCACAATGATAAATCGATTATTCCGAGAACAGGATTAAAAGACTCTTTGTTGCTAAGCGGAAAGCGGGAATCTTCAGGCAATATGAAGTCTGTCACGTGGAGTGATTATCCGCAAAGAAGCTCTTCAAAAGTCGAACTACAAGGACTCCCATCAAATGACAATTGTTCGGCGTCGGATAGAGATAACAATTTTGACATTGGTAGTGTTGATGGTGGTACTAATAATGTTCGTCATGAGGATGCTGAAACCGATTCTGTGGAAGCCAAGTCTTCTTCAAATGAGGCGACGGAAGAACAGCCAACTGCTCATTTCGAATACAGCCAAGATGAAAGGACATCTAACCTAGAAGTCTGGGGTAAAGGAGATACTGAAATAGTGGATGAAAGTTTCGGTCCTCCTTTGCTTCTAGCATCATCATCGGAATCAGCCGTGAGTGAATCTTGTCGTTATACGCTTGAAAGCGTTGTGAATGAGTGTCTTGCTTATTTACACGAAGTGACAGACGAGTTTAATGGTGACGGGGGAGCCCTACTTAACAATATTTGTGTCAATTTACAAACATTTGAAGAATCGCTGGAGGAGTTCAAGCCATTGTCAGAAGAAATCGCTAATACTCTGTGTTTAGCTCGAGAAGCAGCAAAGGAATGTATGCAGGGATTTTTTGACCAGACAGATGTATCATTTGAGAATTCCCCAGCGGTCCTAGAAGGTAAGAACAGTTTATGGGGAAAATCTGTTATTAATATTCCGGCTTTGCTACATTTATAACCAATTTAGGGGATACCCCTCGCACTTTAAGCTACAATGAACAATTGTATTAAGTTTGTTTCAACCCAAATTGGCAATGAAGTCCCTTTTTGTGTTTAAATGAATTACATAATAATCTGCATTTTACATTCACATTTTATAAGTCATCTGTTTAGATAGATGATGTATGGATTCCACCAACTTTCCCCTTTCCAGATATGATCGGGATAAGACATTCAAACATAGTTATATTTTTCAGATTCAGAAAATCGTCCCTCATTGAATAGCAGATTTCAAGATTTCCTCGATACATGCGTTACGAATTTGACAGACCAAACTAAACTGGCAATAGAAGCCGACGAATATTTGCAACTTGAAAATGGACAAGGAACGGATATAACGTCGCTGAAACATGGTGATGGTTTAGTATCTCCATGTATGGAGAGCTCTCCGATTGATGGCAGTGTAAACATACCGGAACAAGAGCCAGAAGTCGAAGGTGGGGAAGAAAAAAAAGACAAAAGCTCGAGTGGAGAATCTCCTAAGAATCAGGAGAAGCTTGAAGGCGGAAAACCTAAAGATAATTCGGATAAATCTGAAAACGATGGCTACGATTCACAAGACGAGGCGGATAGTATATCTGAATGTTCGGAAGCTTCCTTCTTCTCTGATTGGCCCAGATTCCTGTAAGTAGTACAATATATAAGTATGGAAGCCTGTTAAGGCAATGATAGTATTGCAGTTAGACTTAGATAGGATGCGTGCAAGTATATTTGCCTTGACAAAAATTGTACATTGCACAAATATTTCTGTCCGTATTTTGAGAGATAAATCACATGAGTAAAATATATAATAGATGACGACAAACGTTAATTGGAGAATTTCGGACTCACTTTTATAGATTAATCACTTATTCAGTCAATCAACCAATCAAGGAATCATTCAATCAATCAAAGCTCAATAGTTTGGGATGTAGTAAATATTATTTTCTCTCTTAAAAGTAAAGCTCGGTAACTTATTTATAGTTTCTTACTTTTACCAATACATTTAGCTGGTCAATAACTATACATTAATGCATAGTTACACATCATATGATACACTCTATATATTGCAGATGTCCAATACAAGATGGGTCCGATGAAGATTCGCTTAGTTGTATTGTCCACGCTGACCCGGATGTGGTCAACTTTTCACAGATTTCCGGTCACGTCGTTGACGCCACGTCTTTGCAGCCTATGGTGCGAGAATGGGAAACTCTGGCAGCAAAGATTATTCGTTTGTCGGCAGAGGACCTCAACAAATCGTCTTCAGGGGTTTGTAGTTTGAAAAGGTTCTAGACTTGTTTTCAAATGCAAGAACTCGTGGCATTGGTTGTTTTGAAAGGCCTATTACGAATGTTAATCGGGCGACTGGATTGAGCTTCTTGTTGTCCTGGTGCTCTCAGAGCTACATGGCAACGCGAAGCCGATCTGTTTTTGGTGTTGTTGTATATTGCGTCTGCTGCTTGTCCTGTGTTGTTTGTGTTCGTCGCCAATGGCATCAAGGGTGGTTGTCGCCACACATTGGGCTGGTACGCCGTCATGTGAGTGTAATAACCTTAACTACGGCGTGAAACCCCATCCAAGAAAACAAAGTAAACACTTAAATGGTTAACTATAAGAAAATGGTTTTACAATTAACATAAGCGCTGTGGGGAATCCTATAACTGGCTAGCTCGCGGAAGCTCTTTACTGAATACTGCGGTGACTTTCATGGAGTACTAACTGGCGTATTAGGGCGGTTGGCTCTCTCTTTTTATGTCTTAGAATTCATAAAACCGAATACGTTTGATAACGCAATATGTTTTTTCTGTATTTATATTTAAAAAAATATCGCACAGACGAACGACTTGCTCACGGGTTTAGGTGGCCCATTTATTGATGAGGATTTGGTGCTGTATGGGCTACTGTGGGTCGTTCGTTTGATTTTCATGGGGTTCTCAACCTACACTTTTCCTAAACTTATTATGTTCTAATTAAAATGATACAGTTAATCGTCTAGACGATGCAGAATAAGATTGGATAGAGTAAGTACATATTTCCTTCAACATAAAGTTCATTACTATGCTAATCAGTGGCGCGACCGAATAACAGAAAATTAACCTTTTTTTCAAACCTTCATTCTTCGCGTATTTTTTTTGGAATCTTCTGTCCACGTAATAATATAGACCCCTGCGCTAAGGACCTTTGTAAATGTTTAAAATCTTTTTTCTTTGTGTAACTTTATCTCACTCGTCATTTTACAGAAGTGCTTCTTATTGGCGTTACCATACCGTAAATCTCTTGTGGAGAATTGGCAGGAAGTATCAGTGATGCAGTTGTCCGATGAAGGAGACTGGAAACAACTACCGGCAACGAAACACAAAGCTGTGTGGGAAGAGGAAGGGGAGGACCTGGAAGGGAATGAAGGGGTAAGCTGTAGATGAAGCATTTTAATTTGACCAATAATCGGCGGGTAACTCACCACAGCAGGTATGAGCCGATGTATGGAGAGAGAACTCTCTTTCATTAATAAACGGACCCGGACTTAGATACGAAATAAGCAACTGAAAGTCCCCAAATAACATATCATAATTGACACTCTTCGCAGTGATCCTGTTCTGGTCAGCCTCGAACAGACCATCGACTTTTATCAGCGGCTATAATAAATGGAATTGTCTTCAGATGTTCACTGATTTGTGAGTGTGTGAAAACGCACGTGGCGGAGTGGTCTAGAGTGTACGCTCTAGAGAGTGTATGCTTCTGGTCCACATATCCCCATCACCTCTGGGGTCGAGGGTTCGATTCCCCGGACCGTGTGTGGTTTGGTCTGCTAGCAACCAGCGAGAGGTCGTTGGTTTTCTGGGTAAATTTACATCAGGTTTCCTGTTACAATAATGCTGGTCAATGATCTGACGGCCCTAATTAGGATTAAATACTGTTAATCTAACATTGGATGAATAAATAAATAAATAAATAAGAGATGGACGATGTTAGGTTTATTGATCTGTAGACTCCTGTTGGTAAAAAATATTTTCGTTTGAAAAGCTCTCTCCTAGAACTTCGAATAGGACATATCCAGATCTGTAGAGTGTGACGGGTAATTTATTATACAACTGTTTTAAGATGCGTTCTTCAAAGATTATGTGAAGGCAACTAATGCTATTTACCAAGATCTGTACGGACTATACATTTTGAAGGGCACTTATTTGTAAAACTGATTGTAGATGTGTTCTTGAAGGATTATATATACCCAGCTAATTCCAATTATATGTTTGTAATGTTGGGAAGAAAACGTATTGCTGGCCTTCACTGGGATTCTAATTCAAGTCGCTGGTTAGCCGGGTTAGCTAAGCTACAGAGGCTCATGGTAGAACGACCCCGAGTTTTCATCCGGGTATTAATGGCTACTTATCTTTCTGTAGAGCGAAATTTCAATTCTATAAACGTTGTAGTCCAACCGATATAAAACAATTTGTTTTGAATTTGAATAGACAACTTTTGTTAACATTGAGTGTAAGTAACATGATGGGTTTTGTCCGGTCAGGAAAAGTTTTACTTTAGCTTTGAAAAAACTTGTAAAGCTGAGTTATCTGCATTCACAGTTTCACTATAGACCCACGATACGGATAGGTCAGCCATAATCTCCTTCAATGACTCTAGCACGCGCACGCGATTCGGTGCCTAACTCTGAGGGTCGTGGGTTCGATTCCCGGACGGGTTTCAACCTGCAAAATTTTCTGAACTAGAATCTATTCAAAGAAAGTGTTATCCCAAAATAACTAAAATACTGAGACATAGTTTTGTTTGCCACTGTATTTTTCTCTCTATTTCCAAATACGTGTTTTTCCTTTTCCCAAGAGTTTTAACACAATTACATATATCTGAGATATGACAAGCTACCTGGGATCCCTTAATCTTAACATATTACCGCAATGATGATGATAGAATGGAAGCCTAGACCAAAAGTCCTAACGTTCAATAAATTTTGAAACCCCATACACATAATCATTAACGTATCAAAATATCCTCGAATGACTCCAGTTAAATTCAGGTAAACTAAAATACCAATAACTATTTCAACTGACTCTCCGTAAATTGCCCACATTGGTTCTTTATACACGTAGCAATTTCCAAATTGTCCCGATTCGATCTAAAGAACTCTTCATACTGAATTTGGTTCCTATATAATCCTGATACACAGTCTTCGTGTACCCTTAAAAAGGCTTAAAAAAAACCCCAAAACCAAGCATTTGATAGCGCACACGAGGGAAACATGCAACAACGCTTGCATATGGTAATTGATAGATTAACTGACTCGACAGATTACCCGCTGGTAATACAATAATTGATGGACGTTCTAAAGAATAATGATAAGATGCTATGTTAGTCAGTCTAACTTATATTCAGTAAAACATGTCCGTCTCGACTGGAAGGACAATAGTGCTAATTAGTAACCCTATCAACATAAAAAGTTAGGACTCTTGGCAAACGGATATAAATGCACCGCTACAGTTGACTTGAAACAGAGAATTATAACAGGCCTATAAGAACAAGAATTCCGCAGCCAAATCACACCATGTGATGAAGGGCGCTATTAACATCGTGTAGAAAGTTGACCATATCTTTTCCGACCTTAGCGTCATATGTGCTTTGTCCCTCGTTGGTTTAAATACATCATGGTTATTTAAATTATCCCCCCCCCCCAGAAAACCCCACAAACCAGTAGAGTGGGTTCTGTTGTGTTTGTAAATAATATCCTTTTTCACACCATTAACCTGTTGGCAGAACAGGTTAATGCACCTGAACACATTACCATATTGACAATGTTTTGTTGCGTTAGTGACACGTAATTTATCCGCAAAAAGCCTGTTCTCCTTTATTGGTTTATATAGATAATGTTTCGTGTTTTAGTCAGGGTCGATTTAGCGGTATCATAACAGAACGATCGATGGAGTGAACAGTAGTAATAGAACAGATATTGGCTGAAGGTTTACCATCTATATACACTTATCAAGTGAATAGACACACACTTTTCCATAACTGTTTTCGGGACTATACATCTCTGTAACTACGTCTTAACAGCTCGTAAAGTAAGTATCTATTATTAATCCAGAGCAAATTCGCTTTTATGTAGTTGTTTTAGCTGGTACACTCTAATTGAAAACAATGGATACCTAGAAACAAGCCGAATTGAAATCAGTCCGAAATGCGCCAAAACAATGGTTATTTTACATTAATTGGTGAGAGATACACTGTTAACTATTTACCGTAAATTTGACGGTAGATTACTGGCAGCTCATGCTGCCAACCAACTACCGTAAAAA
>JAVFBX010251489.1:0-10025 GCA_034783855.1 Mopalia kennerleyi | reverse complement strand
ACTTATCCAAATTAAATGGAGCCTCCTTGTGTCGGACTCGGCGGGGGACCATGCCATCTTAGTGGCAAACACTTGTTGTTTATGTTGTACGCCCCAGTTGTTTGACTGGCTGTCTGAAAAACAGCTTTGTCAGAAACCAATCAAAGTCTGTATTACTATTTAAACTTGAAATGACTTATAGAGGATTTTAATTGGATGTTTAAAAGTAAACCCTGTTCTGGCCATCATCGAGAAACAGCCTTTCTTTAACAGAAGCTATGAAGAAAGTATTTGTATATAGCTTATTATTAGTGCGAGTATTCTGTATTTAAAGAAGAGTAATTATTTTATTATTTTATACTTCATGTTTATACTGTTTTCCACATTGATCTTGTTGCATTTCCATTCCACAGCATAATATAGAATAGCCCAGTTTCTTTCACTATCTTTCTTGAGTTGTTTATTATTTGTACAACAATTGTTTATTGCAATCCGTGTTTGTGTTCAGCCTACAAGTTGAAATCCTTTGTTACAAGCTGCATTTCCTCTCTTTATTTTGCCAGTTAACATTGGAACTTCTCTATCCCATGTCCGAGTCCTTACAGTCTGTGGGTTTTTTATGTTGCCACCTAGTACCTTGTAGAGTATGTGAGATGAAGGAATGATTTGAAGGACTACTAAACCTAGCTCCCATGCCAGTCAGAACTCATAAAATATGTTAACATGAATCATATACCAGTACTGTGATATCTGAGATTAGGATGATTTCAACATGATGTTCATATGTCCCGGTGTCTCACTTCAGTGAACATTGGCAACCTCTTTGATAGTTTGTGTTTTGAGCACCCAATTTGGCATGCATTTTTTAAAACGACTTCAGTAATATAACATATGGCAAAAGGCACCTTTCTTACCAAAAGTTTTATTCCCTGCTACTCATTAAGAATATACTCTTGGTTAGCGAGATAGACAGTGCTTATATTAATTGTAAACAATATTCAACATTAAATAAAATTTCTTGTATCTTGACTATAAGACCAAAGTAAGTACAGTATAATGTAAAAAGGCAGTAAGCCACAAATAAAATGAGTTGGATTTGTCCCCCACTAGTTTACCTGAAACTGCTTTTGAAATCAGAAGGTTTCTTCTTCTTATTATTATTCTTCTCAACACTTTTATCATTAAGCGCGCTTTTGCAACGTAAATGTGGTTGCCTTTACTATTTACGGAGACAATAGTCCTGTTTGCGTGCTTTATTGCACCGGAACATTCACTTTCTATTTAAATTTCGGGACTTTTGAATCAAATTTGTAAAAGAAAATTATAAATTAAAGTTGAGATTTTAATTTTATTAATATGTCAATCATTATTCTGTGCATAATATTATTCTGTGCATATGTGTTTATATTTAATGATAAAAATTGATGTCATAATTAAAAAAAACTATTCGAACGTCTTAAAGTATAGAACCATTTTACTGATGGATTCATCAACATTGTAGATTACTATTATGAAGACAACTAAACTTGTGCCCTTTGGATAAATAGATTAAAAGTTGTAAAATCATATCACAATCATAATCCGCAGAAAGTCCAACACATATCACAACAATATTCTATCTTTAAAATCCACTGGTTCCAGATGGTGCATATAGCTACAGATTCATGTCTGAACCAAAGGTCAAGGGTTCAATCCCACCTAAATCCTTATTTAGGTTGTTTCCTTTAGTTCGGCCTTAGAGCCCAATCAAACGAAAAGCAATGTTAAGGTCTCTTAATCCTTATAACTGGTAAATCTGGAATTAATGGTAGTAAACAAAATTTTACTTTCCACAACATTAATTATTTCCTCTAAATTTTTTCATAAAAATTGTCCAAAAATAATACAACTTTTGTATTTTCCATCTTGACATATATTTTTCCTTATCAACACAAATCTTAAGTCCTAGTTTTTGTTTCTCCAAATTTCATCAGGAAGAATAAGAGGTGTATGAAGATTTCCCCCCAGTTTATTTTAAAGGCAACAGTAAGCTTCCAGATCAATGCTGTACTGTATGATGGCATGGACATCTGTTAAGTTAACGATTTATGTGAACAAACATTTAAATATTAACCCATCGTACAGAAAGCTGGAATAATCTTAAATCAATAATACATTGATTTTTTTTAACATAAATATTGAAAGTGTTATTTATTTAAGTTATGAGTTGAGATCTTGTTGTAACTAACAAGTACATCTAAATGGAGCTCTTCAGACAGCTTGATTGATTGATTGATTGGTTTATAACACCATGTTCCTGGGAATTTCACTTATACAGCAGTGATGTACTTCTAAAGGGTGAACAGCAACACAACCATTACGTTTAGTGTTATATACAAATGCTCTAGTGGAAAATTAATGTTCCTCCATAGCAGACAGTATAAATCTCTTCAGACTGCAGCTTTGGGTTAAACCCACACCATGATGCTCTTTCCAAGAAGTTACTAGGCAAAGCTCTTGCACCACGCAATAGTAACATAAAAATGCAGCTGCTTCAATGGGTGAAACAGGGCTTCATGTCAAACTGATGGGTATTTGAATTATATAAGGAGTGTTAGGGGGGATTATTCATTGCTGGAATTATCTGGTGGAAAAGGGGAAGGGAAAACCCCCCTGTGACTCGCTCATGTACTTGATGGTCAACTTGTGAG
Source organism: Mopalia kennerleyi (assembly GCA_034783855.1). Classification (NCBI taxonomy): domain Eukaryota; kingdom Metazoa; phylum Mollusca; class Polyplacophora; order Chitonida; family Mopaliidae; genus Mopalia; species Mopalia kennerleyi. The sequence continues at coordinate 7,356 of JAVFBX010251489.1, read as the reverse complement.
TGGTACATCAAAGCAGGATTTGTAGGCGAACGTGCTAGTCATTTAGCCACAGGTAGTTTTGTTTGTTTGATTGGTGTTTAATGTCAGCCACAGGTAGTAGTCCTAGGAGAAAATGACTGACAGTAATAAACAACTAAAACAAACTGATTATATAAACAATTGGATTGTATTTGAGTTTAATTATTACTTATACATGTACACCCTAACATCAAAGAGTTGGACCCACTGATATGTTATTAACAATAATAAAAATTATACAAATTAACAAAATTCAAATATACAAATAACATCCCACTTTGAAATTTACATTGGTTTTATTTATATCATGAATGAATGAAGATCACAGACACTCGTATTAGTAATCAAGTTTCTCTATCTCTGCTCGTATTGAAAACAAGAAACAATTTTAATAAAATCCTGTTGAAAATATGAATGATGATGTTCCTCTCATGTTGCATATACAATCTAATTAAAATAAAATCTAAAACACTCCCCGTGTTTTGTTTATTGCAATTGAGATCAAACCCAAATGCCTTACTTACAGTGTCCATTGGCTCTTAAATTGACCAATCACAGAGCTGCCTCTCAAGTCTGGTTTGTAAAAGCGGAAGATTTCGACCCACCGGGCAGTTTACCGACTGAGCATTTCACACGCACAATAAAAAAACATCATTCAATAATAAATTGAGGGACATCACGGAACCCCAATAAGCTTGACCTAATTAAACACTGAAAGTAAAGCGTTTGCCTTAGATGTGAATAGTGTGAAACAAAACACTGGGAGCGTTTTAATGTGGTTGTGTACAAGTTTAATAAGAGAACAGAACATGGCATAGGGCTGCCCTAATAAACTGGGCCCCAATTTTGTATTTTCATGCACAATATATGAGCTATTAAGTTTCATAAAAGGCTGTATGGACTAAATTTAATAACTTTAAATAATACACAAAATGGAAAAAATACTGTGTTTTAATTTCAACTATCACATATTTCACGTTTGTCAGTCAATATTTTACCAAATAATATGGTCTTTGGAATAAACTCGATACTATCATACGCGATAAGCACTTGAACATAAACCGTAATTACAAACCACTAAAGATATTAGCATCTATATTTTATACTGAAATCCAATTAGAGTATAGAACAGAAACCCTTTGAGATATGACAATTGGTTAGTTTGTTTGGTTGATTGGGGTTTAACATCGTACTCAAGGGTACTTCACTTATATGACGATGGACTATCCACTTCACAATGTTCCTGGACTTATTACAATGGAAAACCGAGCAGAAACCTTGTAAAAACCACCCCCGCAATTGTCAGAGCCACATCTTGTGACTCGCTCAAATACCCGGGGGTCGACAGACGGACACAATCCTGTGAACGGTACATCGAAGCAGGCTTCAGTAAACGTGCTTGCTAACCACTAAGCGACGGCTGCGGGCCCTATGACAATTATTGGAGTATAGAGTCCTGTATATAAAGGACACCCTTTGAGACATATACATGTAATGTTAGGATTGTTTGTTAGAAATGTAATCATTATAACGTTTTAAAGAGATGATTTATAACACTACAGGTAATGCGACTCCTACCTGGCATACTACAGAGGTTTAATGACTTGTCATTCGGTAAATCCACTGCATAACAACACTGTATAAACAAACAGATTAAACAAAAAATAGCCCACTAACAAAATAGAACCGTTGTCTGACCTTGCTGTTCCTCCATTTTAAAGTACAATAAAGTCAGTATTAACAGAATTGGAACATACAAACAACAAGTTTGATGTACGTTTCATGCAGTACTGAGGCTTTTTCACTCATATGCTGGGTGTGGAACTAAGGGCAAAAGGAAGCCAACATTGTAAGATGTTTGTTTGTTTGATGAGGGTTTAACGTCGTACTCAAGGGTATTTCAGTTATTATATGATGGATTATCCCCCTTGCCCTATTATGGTGGAAAACCGAGAGGAAACCTTGTAAAAACCACCCCAGCGATTCATCATTGTAAAAAGAAAACTATGGCAAGATACAAAACAAACATAGCACCAAAAGCCTGAAGGAATAAGTTTACAGTGGAAGCAGGTACAATAGGTCAGCCTCATGTTGCCCATTAGCAGAGTACACCAGGGCAACCCCCTGTGAATTAAATGACAACAAATTGTACATATTGTCAAATTTACATGTATGATTGCTTTGCAATTTTGTGCACCCATGCTTTAAAAAAAACCCAAATACATGAAATGTTCAAGCTTTCGTGAGAATAACATAGCATTGAGACAGTACATAAAAATACTTGAGGATAACAAGGTCCAAAAGCACATGAGTACTGCATGTGACAACAATTTAATGATCAGCTGTCTGAATAAAACTAAAACAATAAGAATATCATCTGATGTTAGCAATGTTTAAATTTGGTCTATACATGTCAAACATACTCAGGGTCAGAATTAACCCGATACTCAGGGTACTTGACCACAGAGTCCTACTTGAGCAGTTTTAAGGTTTTGTCAAATGTAAAAATACCACAGTGAGAAACTGTGTTTAAAAAAAAAAGGATGTCTAGAAACAGTATCAGAGAACTAGATTTCCCAATACGCTATTGAATGACAAACAGATTCAATGTCAAAGCAGATTCAAGGATAATGATTGATATTAAATCGATTGATGTTTTACTCTGTGCTCTAGGGTATTCCCCTTATATGGCAACAATAATTGATGCTCGCATAACCATCAAATGTGTAGTGTTTTGATGAAGTTTGAAATTAAATATTCATCCAGTCCTAATTAAAACAGCAATGCTATTCTCCAAACAAACTGCCCTTAGCTAGAAATCAGTTCCCACTACGATTCAGACTGGTTGTTGGGTTGGACACAATGTCAGCCTGCACACATCCAGGCGTCACATGGAAGTTTAAAGACATTCTGCACAATGCATTGGTCACATAATTTAATTAATCTTCACACTATTAAACCCAACTGACTCTGCCCAACCCAGTGGGTGAAAGAAATCCGTAAAGATGTTACCTGTAGCAAACAACAATACCAGCAGTATTGAGTTTTAACATCATATGCAAACATATTACAAGTATATGGTGAGGAAATCCAAAAATATTGTTTGTTTGTTTGACTGACTGAGTTTTAACGGCCGTACTTAAAGTTATTTCACTCATTATAATATGCAGCGTGCAGGCTCACTGGGTCATAAAAACAAAGCTCCCTCCCAAGGAAGTTCCCTCCAAACCACCAGCAAACAAAAAAGAAACTTGAGGAACCCCTAAGCCTAAGGTCATACAGAATGACTCCCTCAACTACAGGAGGTCAACAGCTTGGCTCAAATTTTAAGTAATACACCGCTAACCACGGTATAACATATTCCTATGCAAATTGTAAAATGAAAGAATGAAATGAAAGAACGTTGCCCCTTAGATATGGGAGAACCACCTGCAAGGCTGAAGGATTGGTGTTTAACACCATGTCTAAGAATATTTCAATTAAATGTCAGCAGTGTTCCCAAACACTAAATGGCCACAAAAACACACCCATATCATGTGACCTGTTAACCATGTTAGTTAATTAATATCCCTCGATTGTTTAGACAAAACCAAATGACTGTGCTCATCACATACAAAGCCAAACAAATTTCCCTTCTCCTAAAGACAACTAAACAGATTAAAGAGGTCAAAATCCCTGGAGATATCTTTCTATATGACCTTTCTACTTCACCTCAAATACAAGTCCCTTAAACCTTATAAGTGGCTCTACAGACCAAATTCAGTCAAATAAACACATATTTTAGTTGATAAATTACACTGCCACAGGGTTGTCATCTTTACTAAAACCAATGAAAAATATATTTATAATTATGTGCTAAAGTAATGCTCACACTGGAGAAGTCAACTTTGGTTTTTCTTCCATGTCAGAATCTGTAGGCAAAGTGGCTAAAGCTTTCTCATGACTGGCTTTCATTTCACGTCGTTTTACTTCTGTGTATAACCCTGAACCTAACAGGACGATAAAATTACTCAGCCACCAGAGGCCAGTTTTAACATCGTGAAAATACGCAGTAGCAATAACAGTCTGAGCACACGCTTTTGCAGTGCCCGATATATTATGAGTCAAAGGGGAGGTAACTTTTATCTGCAGGCCAGTCAAGAAACCGATGCCAAATCCAAAACAACCAGTGATAGTCATGATCAACCAGAACATAACATCAGCATAGTGTGTGAATGTCCACAGCACGTTCACTTCACCAAATAACACCATTATGGGAAGGAACAATACAACTGCGTTGATGTTGTTGTATAGTGTCAGCTTCCAGATGTTGTTGTCCACTTTAGGCAGAACTTTTTTGGTAAATATAGCGTTGAGAGCCACAAAGGCACTGGCCGAGATTCCAAACACTACACCCATGTAAGATAAATGACCTGTGAGAAGAGAAATAAAATCAAACAGCTTTATTAAGAAGGCTATAGAAGGACTTTAACCTGTGAGTGGTACAGCAATTTGTTTGTTTAACGTCATACTCAAGGGTATTTCACTTATATGATGAGGTGCGAGCCCAATGGGTCAAGGAAATCACCCTCGACACCACTGGATGCGACAAATACAGGACAATGACAGGATGCAATACAGACACCACAAACAGATCGACTTCCTGTGCCCCTTTAGCTCTGAGAGCACCAGGGCAACATGAAGCTCCTTCCAACCACCTACAAGTGGTACACCGAAGTGTACGCTAACCACTAAACCACGACTACTTTTATTTGAGCAGTAATCTCCTTATGTCACTAGTTGAAAATACAATGTTTATCTATTTTATGTATAAACAGTTTAAAAATCTAAAAATAATTTTAACATAATTAACAAATCCCTTTTGGAATTCCTGCCTGAAACAGTTATTAAACAATGTTTTTTTTTTTTAATTTCTCACTTATTGTAGACTAAACAGAATTCAATCAAAACTCGTTTATTCCTTGAGAATGACCAAAAGTTGGAGAGAAATTTACTGAAATTCAATCTCTGCATTGTAGGAAAATTTAATCGTTAGTGCAAAATCTTGCCGGATTGATAACTTTAACTAGATACTAGAAAGATATAGACATTTCCTGAAGGCTTACACAACCATAGCCCAGTTTAATGCTCATGAAGTGGTGTAGGGACGACCAATGAATGAAGGTAACCATCCTGGTCGGGATTTTATTCGCCAGTCTTACTCATATGACAGGGTTCCAGTAGGAACGGTGAATGAAATCTCCACTTTGTCCCCGACCATAATCAATATATACAAAACAACAGACGGAATAAGATACCAAATGAACAATGGAAGCAGGGGCTTAGCCAGAAATCCAAAGCAAGGTGTCAAAAATGGTCATTTTGCTTCACTTTTTAAATAACTGGGTGTTCAATTTTGACAGTTTTCCTATCTCCTGCATGTTAAAGTTTCTTAAAATAGGGTGTCCAAATGAGGCAATTGTTCACTTCAGGGTATCCATTTGGACGGGTGTCTGCCTAAGCCCTTGGCTAGTGGTATAGAGGGTGGTTTCCTTCGCCCATTGTGCTGCACATGGTCAAATGAGTGAAATAACTTGAGCCATGGGAGAATATGTCCATCAATCTACAAATCAATCTAACAGTTATAATGACTTACACTGAACCATCACCTAAAACTATGACTTAACCTAACCCCTAAACTCTAACGTATGTTATTGCTTGCTGCAGGGGCATCTTATAAGTGACAGACCAATTCTACAGTTAGACCTAATAACCTTAAGTACATGTATGGCATTATACCCCAATTAATCAATCAAACAAATAAATATTGTGAAACCAAATGAACATATCTCAAACTGATGACTTGATACATTTGATTACAGGAATCAATAGACGGCAGTGGTTTTATCTGTCCAGTTTGTCTGCAGAAATGTTCCTCAGATAAACTTCAAAATCTGAACTGTGGTCACCATTTCTGTACGGACTGCTGGGATATGCATTTCCAAATACAAATACAAGATGGTATTACCACAGGTACGTTTGTGTTATGCTCTCTCATATCTATCTAGCTGGTGGTCCTGTTACCCTGGGGCTCTTAGAGCTAAGGGGCAACAAGAAGCCGGTGTGTTTTGTGATATCTTTGTATCGAGTCTTGTTCTTGTCAGTAGCGTGTGGAGTTGTTTTCTTCATCCATTGGCGGGCTTGTGGCCATGGCTTAGTGGTAGCTTATGCTCTTCCTTATCCTACTCCAATTTACCTTTCATCGAATCCGTCTGTCAACCATCAGGTATATGAATGAGTCATACGATGTGGCTCCGGCAATTGCGGGGATGGTTTTCCACCGTAATAAGGCAAGGAACAGCGAGAAGTGGACAATCCGACGTCGTATAATTGAAATACCCTTGAGTATGACGTTGAACCCCAATCAAACAAACCAGTAGGTTGGCATCCCTCCATATCACTGAAATGACTCGAAGCATGGCATAAAACCCCAATTGAACAAACAAATCATTTGTATCCGTTTTGTTTAAAATTACAATAAAATTCAGCCATCTAATTAAGATCAGTAAGGATGTATTTACTTTAATGCCTAATAACTTCTAGCAGTTGGGACAGAGAAATAGGCTTTACCACAGGGGATCATACATGTTATTTCTGTGGACTGTTCCGAAATTAGAGTGTCCCAACTGCTAGAAGTTATAGGGTAGTACTGGAGGAAGATTAACTTCCCAACATTTAAAAAAAAAACTTTATAATTATGGTTGTGCTAGTGTCAATTCTTGTTGGATTAAACCGCACAAAAACATTGTGCACAATCAGACGAAAAGCAAATTGATTTCCAAGCTCATAAGAGTGAAAAAAATGTAATTCCTTGCTTCTACAGGTTTAGAATGTATGGCTAAAGGCTGTAAGGTGCTAGTACCTGAAGACTTCTTATTTGGTATCCTAAGTAAACCAGAACACCGAGAAAAATACACCAGACTTTTATTCTGTGATCATGTCAAGGTAAGTAATGATAATTTCTCAAGTAGATTGTCAAATACTTAGTCATTTTAATTAAAGATGTGGCTAGCTGCCATCTTGATAATTGTAGCATTTTTTTCGAATTAACTTTCATCAAACTTCAAGATTATCATGACATGTTTGAAAAATATATATATAAACCTGAAAAAAGATTTATAACACTATAAAAAAAACTTTTGTGTTTACCTCTGTCACCAAGGGAAGTAATCCTTTCAAATTAGGGAAGGGAGACAACTTATTGTTATTTTTTTATTGTGGTTTATGAAAGTTGAGGTGGTTTCCTCCCCCAAATTAGTGTTAGAGCAATCATGTAAGTGAAATAACTTCAAGTACACT
>JAVFBX010251478.1:0-10025 GCA_034783855.1 Mopalia kennerleyi | reverse complement strand
CACACTTATGATAATATACCACAATGTAGACAAATAATCTATCAAAACCCGAATATATACGCCAAAAGACGGCATCTCAAGCCTTCCATTAAAAACAAATTTGCCCCCCCTAAAAATATGGCTTGCCCCTCACTTATCAGTGAAACAAACATTTATAAGGTGTTACCATACTTTTATTCAGTGATTGATATAATCTTTTTTGATAACATGTATGGGCCTTCCCGATTCGTATGTATGCTACATATTTATTACTTATGCTCTATGTAATGTAAAACGATACATCCGTCTCACGTTTACCTGTATTGACCCAAACTGAAAATCTATTCAGAAAGAGATGATTCATCGGCTCTTATACTCAACTATCCTGTGTCAGTGTGTTGAATCATAAGCTAGGTGCATATGTTTGACTATGGGCGTGAAGGTCTACTGCAGAACTATGGACACTGAAGAATTAAGTAACATTACATCAGATACTATTCATAGGCAATCACTTTGCATTACTTTCCGGCTCATAGTATCTTATTCTTTATAATTTATTTTAAATATTAAAGATGTTTATACTTAATAAATTTTACTGACAGGTGTAAATAGAAATCTTGGAAAAAACGGCCCAGGCCCTGGATCCCTTGGATTCTACATTGCTGTACAAACGTTCTTGGTCCTTTTACGGCAAGTTTTATTAAGAAGGAAAAAAAACAACAACAAAAATGTTATAAGATATTGACCCTACCAACAACAACAAAATCTTCCATCTAATAGGAATGCGTTTAAAATTAGAGAAAAATGAGTACCTCCAATAAAACTTTTCTTGTTCTTGATTTGTTTTTCTCGAGTGTGAGTAGGGGGGTTTACAGTTTAACTTTTGCTGATAGATGCTTTCATGACTAACTGCATTGCATCCTGTTCGAGACTTTTATAAATTGACTTTGCACTAAGTCATTTTTTATTAATGATCTAGGCCTAGACCAAGCTACAAGTAATTAAATGTATAGCATATGACACAAATTGTTTTCTTTTGAATACTTAACTTGATCAGACGACTAATCAAATGTAAATGGCCAACTTCAAAATAAATACCACTTCTATATTTTCCAGTTTCAAAATACACAAGTAGGCCCTATATTAGCCATATAAATAAAACCTTCATGTTGCACACAAGTATAGGCCTACGGTTCAAAAACAGTAGAATTTGCTTTAAAAATTGGATGCTTGCACCTTATAAATATAAGTCTTATATTTATAAGGTGCAAACATCCATACTATTGTTTAGTTAGGGATGAGGGGCCGGAAAAAACACCTGAATTTGAGTTTTTTCTCTTTTCTAGTTAGAATAGTCGATATTCTATCGAATTTCAATTTCGGTCATAGATTTACTTTAAAATACATAGGGTTTCATAAAATCACAAGTATATCCAAACATAATATTAATCAACTTGGTAAATCAAAAATTCAATTGTCGTTAGAGTCACTCAAGAAAACGACTGGTATCAATCCCTGTTATTACTTGTAGTATAACAAAGATACAATATCAACTCAAAGTTGTTGAAAGATATACAATTTATTTATACCATGCAGACCTGCCAATACCCTAGAAGAAATATACGTGTAACTAGAGCCTACAGACTATTGCCTAACCACTGGCGGATGTACGATTGGAAGTTTGTTTAGTTAACTGATCGTATAACACTGCTATTTGATAACAAAATAAAGGTTTCTTTAAAATCAACCGATCGTTACAGACCAGGTGCACTAATTACATAATGGTGAGTGAGGACCTTAACTTAAATACACTAATAGTTTCGAATAACAGTTAAATTTCTTTGTTCTAAATTCTCTCTTCATGGGGTTCCTACATTAACACCCATAACTCCCGATCGAGGTCAAATGTAAGCTATTCACATAACCGGATCAGTGTGTGTGTGTTAAATAAATTTTAAATAGCGGGCGTTTTCACTGACAGGTGTAAACAGAAATCTTGGAAAAAGCCGCCCAGGCCTTGGAACCCTTGGATTCTACATTACTGTACAAGCGTTCTTGGTCATTTAACGGCATGTTTTATTTAATAAAAACATCAGCAAAAAAAACCCACACTGTTATAAGATATTGACCCTACCAACAACAAAAAAATGCGTTTAAAATCAGATAAAAATGAATACCTGCAATAAAACTTTTCATTTTCTTGCTTTGTTTTTCTCGAGTGTGAGTAGGGAGGTTTACAGTTTAACTTTTGCTGATAGATGCTTTCATGACTAACTGCATTGCATCCTTTCCGAGGCTTTATATTAATTTGATAATTTTTTTTATTATAGATCTAGGCCTAGACCAAGCTACAGGTAATTAAATGTATAGCATATGACATAAATTGTTTTCTTTGATTACTTAACTTGATCAGACGACTAAACAAATTTAAATGGCCAACTTCAAAATAAATACCAGCCCTCAAAACTGGGGATTACAATGTATATTGTATTCCCATGCAGCTAAAGCAAAGGAAGTACACCTATAGTACATGCTACACATTAATTGTTGGCTTCTATATTTTCCAGTTTCAAAATATACAAGTAGGCCCTATATTAGCGATATAAATAAAACCTTCATGTTGCACACAATTATAGGCCTACGGTTCAAAAACAGTAGAATTTGTTTTAAAAATTGGTAGAAATGAAGACAATACACCTAACACTGCCACAATTTGTTGATTTTGTTTTGTATTGCTCTACTAGGGTAAACTTTGGGTTGAAAGCATCCATTTGACCCTTTAGATACGATACTCTGGTTCAAACTTATATAGGTATACAACTAAGCCACAAAAACCAAACAATTAATAGGCTTTCAGAAAATTATTGTTTTGATGTAGTCCTGCGCATTTAGCTAAAAATGAGTAAATTTTCTCAAACTTTGACAGCTACAGAATGGGTCTTTACTAAAGCAATAGTCCCATAAAAAATCAGTTTTTTGGGGAGTATTTTCTTATTACTTTGTGTGTTTTTTGTGATACAGCATAGGTCAGAATATTTATTTGTGTGTGTACTTTGATGGCCTTTTGGTGTATTTAACGTAAATTATGTGTATACAATACTCCAGAATACACTAGGTAGGCAAGTTTGACTATGGTAACAAGCCAATGTCTGGTGCTGCCGTGATTCAATCAAATCACTGATATTAATCATAAGAAACAAATAGATGCCCTTGGTAAATCAATTCGACAATGGTATAACTTGGTATATAAATGTTTGACAATTGTATGACTTCATCGTTTTTGTAAACCGACATCCCAATATATTAAAGTAATGGAATGGAGGTATAAAACAGAATACACAATTCGGTGCGGGATTTCCAACACCGATGCCCTTGGTAAATCAATTTGACAATGGTATAGCTTGTTATATAAATGTTTGAAAAGTCACAATTGTATGACTTCATTGTTTTTGTAAACCTACATCCCAATATATTAAAGTATTGGATTGGAGGTATAAAACAGAACACACGATTCGGTGGGGCATTTCCACCACCTTATCCTTTGGGCTTACTGTAGTTCAGAGAGATAAATGACGGGCTCTGTATACACTCATTTATCAGAACAATGCCTTTAAAAAAAGGGAATTTCATTGATGTACAGCTGTATCAAATCCTAGTTCCAGTGTATTTATACAGCTGTTATTTGCCGGATTAGGACCGCACAATTTTCGCTAACCGAAAATCTCTACATTCAAAACGGTCCTAGTTTATGACCAAGCGGTCTATATGTAAGCAAACAAGCCCGTTCCTCGGGTAAAATCACATTTAAACAAAACACTGTTCCTTTTTTATGCATGCCTTGTTGCAAATAATTCGTGACCGTAAGTATTTTAAAAATGATGTACCTCCAATGACGTCATCATGTCAATAAAAGAATAGCATTCAGACGTAAACAATATACATGTACTATTCGAATATTTGAGCCCTTCTTTAAATGCTCATGTAGGGCAATTAAACGAATTTGTTTGTTTGTTTGATTAGGGTTTAACGTCGTACTCAAGGGTATTTCACTTATATGACGACGGATTGTCCACTTATCAATGTTCGTGGCCTAATTACGGTGGAAAACCGAGAAGAAACCTCGCAAAAACCACCCCGCGATTGCCGGAGCCACATTGTATGACTCACTCATATACCGGAGGGTCTCGATCCTGTGAACGGTAAATCGTAGTTGGTTTCTGTAAGTGCGCTCGTTAACCACTAAGCCACGGTCGCGGGCCTAATATCACATGAAGATGTAAATATATGCAATATTGTTTTGTGGAATTTGGTGTGCCACTGGTTAAATTGTTCAAACTGGAGTAAAATACATGTCATGTGCATTATCTGTTTTCAAATTATAGTGCTGAAGCACATAGAGATGTGCAGACCATACACAGCGGCAATATTGTTTGGTGAAAAATGATGGCCTGTAATTCTATACATTGTTTCAGCTGGATGAAGCTTTCATATACCCATATCTTCATGTGATATAAACGTTAACATTATTTTGTTTTCAAGTTGTCATGTTCGGAACTGCGGGAACATCAGCCCGAATATAGTCAAATATAAAATGATGGTCATATTTGTGTGAGCAAATGAGTGGCATGCAATCTTATCAACCATTTACAAGAGGTGGAAGCTATCGTCTAATTTTAAAGTCAATTCTTAAAATTATTTTCAAGTTAATGTGTTCAAAGGGTAGAGCGAATCAGTTCCCACCTACATGTACCACCTGCAGCATACACAGTCTTAACCATATTCTTAGCTAGAGACCAGTCTACCTATCATTTTCAGCAGGTAGATTTCTAAAAACGGTCAAAACGACAGGTAATAATTTTTGAATTTTAACATAGTAAATATAGGAAAATGAAAAATTTTGTCAGGCAAAATTCCTCGAAATAGATATTTTTTGACAGGCAAATTTTTAATCGTACTGAGTCTGAATACACTGGTCTTATTCATAAAACTTTCCAGATCATGATTACATGTAATTCCAAGAATTCTTTACTTAGTAGACTCATATGATGAAGTGTCTTCCCAATGAATGAAGGGTTTTATGTTTGATTGGAGTCTTACACCGTATTACAGTGTGCCAGCCCTATGTGTAGTAGAACCCCCCCTCAACATAACAGGCAATACAGGACAAAAACAGAACATTCACAGGACAAACTACAAAGACATCACAAACAGATCCACTTCCTGTTGCCCGTTAGCTCTGAGAGCATCAGGGCAACAGGAAGCTACCTCTCAACCCTCTGTAAATGTCTTATGAACAAAGGAAAGCAGCATTATTGTTTCTGGCAAACAGACAACAAAACGTGAAAATCTTGGAAGGAAAAAAAGGACGTACAACAAAAGGTTTCGCTACAGAGTTCTTTGAACAACACGCATTAAGGTTGTGAGCAACAAATGAACACAAAAGATCAGTGAAATGCAGGCCCTATTAAAATGGGGCAAAACGAAAAAGTTACATGTAGGCACTTTATTGAAGCAGCAATGAGAAGCAAAACTTTAGAAGATTTAGGGTTAATTGAAGCAGAGAGAAACAGAAAGCATGTTATATGTAGACTTCAATTCAACAAGGATAACAAAGAAGATGTAGATTTATTGAAGCAGCAGATAGACCACATTCAACAGAGGACAACAAGTCCATTGTAGAGTTATTGTAGCAGCAGATAGATTCCATTTGTGAAGGTGCAACCAGTCCATTGTAGAGTTATTGTAGCAGCAGATAGATTCCATTTGCGAAGGTGCAACCAGTCCATTGTAGAGTTATTGAAGCAGAAGATAGATTCCATTTACCAATTTAAGGTGCAACCAGTCCATCGTAGAGTTATTGAAGCAGCAGATAGATGACATTTACCAATTTAAGGTGCTACCAGTCCATTGTAGAGTTATTGTAGCAGCAGATAGATTACATTTGCCAAGATGCAACCAGTCCATTGTAGAGTTATTGAAGCAGCACATATATTCAATTTACAAGGAGGTAACCAGTTCACTGTAGGTTCATTGCCAGGATAGACCACATTCAACAAGGGGCAAGCAGTTCACTGTAGATTTTGAGATGAAGTAGATATACCCCATTTATCAGGGGGCAACAACTCCATTATAGATTTATTGATGCAGCAGAAATGTCTCATTTATCAGGTGGCAGCAGATAGCAGCAGCAGATAGATCCCATTTTAAATACAAGGGGGCAACCAGTCCATTGTAGATTTATTGAAGTAGCCGATATACCTATTTACTATGTGCAACAAGTCCTTTGTAGATTTATCGAAGCAGCAAATAGCGCCCCTTCAACAAAGGGGCAACTAAGGGTTAACCAGTCCATTGTACATGTTGACTCATTGACGCAGTAGATTGATCCCATTTATAAGGGGGCAACAAGTCCAGCGAAGATTTATTGAAGCTGCAGCTAGAGTCCATTTCCCAGGGAGTAACCAGTATTAATTGAAAGTAAAGACTACATTCAACAGGGGAGCAACAAGTCCATTGTAGATTTATTGAAGCAGAGGATAGACCCAATTTACCATGGGGCGGCCAATCCATTGTAGATTTATTGAAAGGATAGAGTCCATTTAGCAGGGGATGATGTGTACATGTTCGTAGATGCTGATCACATGTCTGCCCATGCAGTGTTATTGAAGCAGCAGTTAAGTGGTTTGCCATGTGACAATGTAGTGTAATTGAAGACACAGGAAGTGGAGACTTAAAGCTACAGCCACAGTAGGAAACAAGCCCATGTAGTGTTAACAAGCCCATGCAGTGTTATTGGAGCAGCAGGAAGTGAGAGCAAAAGGCTACAGACACAGATAGAAATCACAAGATGCCCAGTGGATAAAACTACATTTATTTTGGAAATAAAAAATGAAGGTTTCAAGTTTATAATAATAAGTTTCCTGTCTTGCAGCAAAGATTTACAACTGTAACTGAATTGAAACAGGTTGTACTTTCTTCAGGTGTTTATTTACAATTAAAACTAGCATAATCATACAGTAAACAAGGTTCCATGTCACCAGACACACCCATTACACCAGGGACTGAGGCATCGCTATCTCAAATGTCCAAGAAACGGACACTGAATAAATTATAATCAATGAACTGAAATCATTGGCATCTCAAAGCCAACTTTTGAGGGGCAGCTCTCTGATTGGTCAATGTAAACCAACCAATCAGCACAGCTTGCTGTACCATTTTGTCAGATCTACAACTGTGCAACAAAATATCATTTAGGTTTTTAAGGTCTTGTCTTAATCAGGATTGATTTAAACAGCCATGCTTCCAGATCCTTCCATAAATTTATTGTACGTTAAGGCTACAATCAAATCAGATCTTTCCATAAACTGATAAAATGGTGTGATTCCCCTTTTCAAAAAGATTAACTAGTAGGTCAACCATACGATAACAGGAGCTGGAGAGACCACCAAGTTTCTCATGAGAACTGTGATCTGCATTTAGCATTTCATGTTAAAAGTTTGACAAGGGAAGCCAAAATGTTAGAGTGGGTTGGGCTTATGCTGTACGTTACGCTATTTCACTCATATGACGAGTCCGCCTAATCAGTGGAGGATATCTTCAATACCACTACCAAGAAAACATTCAAAAGAAGTCAAAAACAATCAAGAACAAGACATTACTTGGGGAGTTGCTTTCAAAATGCCTGACTTCCTGTAGATCTCAGGTTATGTATCATAACTAATTCCACAACTGGGCACCTTGTATTAAAGAGGTATAAAAGCACAGCATTTAGCAACAACAGCGAAGCAAGCAGTACAAATTTGTTGAATAGCTTATAAATATACTTGCAGAAAAGATCACATTTCAATGAACTTACAATCAGTTTTCCGTTCCAATGAGCTGAACGGCACATGGTCGTTGTTCAACAGACCCTCCTTCAAACGACTATATCTATTCCTTTCTTTGTCGTATGGCTGTTTTGCTGTAGCCTCTGAGCCCTGTCTGGACACTTGACCACTATGATGCCCGGTCTTAGTGTCCACCAAACTCTTGTTTTTTTTAGATGCTGCTGTAGGAACTTTACCACTAGCTGCCGAATTTTGGTAAGCAGGAGTGACAGTCAGTTTTTTTAATTCTCCTAATGACGCTTTTGTATATTTCATTTTTCCTGGTTGTGACAACGAGCCTGATTTGCTGGAATGTGATTGGTTGAGATCAGCATTGTCTGGATTACTCAATTGCTGTTTTAGTCTCTGGCGCTGGCGCCTTCGCTGTCCTTTACTTAGAATCGGGAGCTCACTAAACAAAGGTTTTCCCTTTTCCTGACCAAGACAAGTGGGATGTCCTGTGAAGGGCTCTGTACTAACCTTTGACACCTTTTGAGTTTTTTTGTTACCAGAACCTATAACTAGATGTCTATCGGAATTCTGTTTTTTGGGGGTTGTGCCTGGTATCAATGATCTATGGCTCATTTTGCACGTCACATCATTTGATTTTCCTTCTTGAAACTGTGGGGACTTGTTTTTGTTTAACTGTTTCTTTTTCTTCCCTCCTGTAAATGGAATTGAATTTTCTGTTCCTATGGATTCATTTTCTTGATTACCAGTGTAAAGCTGGGTCCCTCCTGTCTGGTGTAATAGCTGTTGCATTCTGGAACTTAGGTGAGTAACTGCATCTGTGAATTCCGCTTCTTGACCATCACTATAATCATTTGCTTGCTCCGAACTTTGTTTCTCTTTATTTCTCTTACGCTTTCTTTGTCTGGCACGTTTCATTTTTGATTGAGAATTCTGCGATTCTTCTATCGAAGAGGTCTGTAGTGAATGGACTGGGGATTGGTCTGGACAGGATGCACCTGACACCTCACCATTCATAGATATTCTGGAACATGCCGATGAGAGAACTGAGTTGAGACTAGCAGCAAAGTCCACAGTCTTGATGTCATTATCAAGTGACAAGTATGCTACAGGGTCTAACTCAGGGTCCAACTCTGACTTTACAGCTTTTGCCTTCTTTTTTCTCCTCTTTTTACGCGATACACTTGACTCTTTATCGTCCATCTCAGCTTCAATTAATTTTTGGAATCCCGACAAATACATAGTAGTTTTAAGTAGGGGAAAATTCCAAGGTTTAATATACATTCCATAATTATCCGAGTCAGACCCTTGGTCAGATCGTGTAGCCTCTCTTAATACTTCTGTGCTTGATTTGTCATCTTCAGAAACTTGCAATGTCTTTATCACATCCTCGTGGTTGGAAGTTGAAGCATCACCTGCCATTCCAGGCTTACTGGGTTGGCCATCAATGACAGTGTCTACAGGTAAGCTCCCTTCAGAAAGATCTAGTCTAGTCTTCATTCCAAGACTTTCTGTGTGATAGTTTTCCAAAATTTCCGTAGAAGTTTTCGATTCCGCTTCTATTCGACTATCTTCCATATTGATTCACAGTGCGTACATGCACTTAAATGTGTCAGAAATTAGCCTGTCACAAAATTAAAATTTTATCACACATTAGTATAAACATGAATGATAGCTGGGTATATTTGAATTTATAACAGATGAAGGGCATAGGCAGACACCCGTCCACCCGTCCAAGTGGATGCCCTGAGGTGAACAATTGCCTCATTCGGACACCCTGTTTTAAGAAACTTTAACATACAGGATATAGGAGAAATGTAAAAATTGGACACTCAGTTATTTGAAAAGTGAAGCAAAATGGCCATTTTGGACACCATACTTATGATTTCTGGCTAAGCCCCTGTAACAGATACAGGGTTTTCAAGTCATGATGTACATCGGGCCACTGAGTATAGACTTCTGGATACAAGAACACCGATCCGCTGAGAGTATACATGTAACATGTATATCTCCCATGAATACATGAACATTGTATACACCAGGCCAATCAGCATACAATAAAAGATAATGGCATACATGTACATAGGGGCTAAGCCAGAAATCAAAAGTAATGGCATACATGTACATAGGGGCTAAGCCAGAAATCAAAAGTAATGGCATACATGTACATAGGGGCTATAAAGCCAGAAATCAAAAGTAATGGCATACATG
>JAVFBX010251467.1:0-10026 GCA_034783855.1 Mopalia kennerleyi | reverse complement strand
AGATGTTGTGAAAGGATTTCTCAAAAGCATAACACCAATCCTAAACTTCTGCATTGTTTAGTTTTTCTTTTATGTCGATGCAAACAGGTGGTATCGTTTCTTTTGGACACTAGTTTATAAGCTTTACAAAGATTCCTTTATTGACTCAGATGGAAACAAACAGACTACACGTAGAGTCTATTTAAATACTTACCCTGTTTGGTTAAGCTTGTGGTATAGACGGAAACAAACATGACCAGAATCTATTTCAACACTTACCCTGTTTGGTTCTGCTTGTAATTAGATGAAATCAAACATGACTGGAATATATTTAAACACTTACCCTGTTGGGTTCAATTTGGCCCCATTTTAAGGCATTCTCCATGACCACCCAGTTATAGTGGTCAAATATGAACTGGCGGTATTTAGCTTCCGGTCCGCTGTTGTTCCTGGCCATGACCGCGGCAGCTACAGCTGTCCCAAATGCAAACATACTTTTCTTCTGAGATATCTAAAGGACAGGATAAAAGATAACGAACTATGACAGGGTTTGATTATTTTAAACGATGCATAAGGAGTATCATATCACTTTTGAAGTTACACCAAACTACAAACATGATAAGATGATGTAGAAAGTAAATGGGACTCCGACCACTTAGGAAGTGTGTGGATAAGTTGACGCCATGTAAAACTATTCTTTAAAAATATTTTTTTTACAGCTCCATCTGTGCCCAATAGCAATCTGGCTAGAGAATAACCGTTCAGCAAATATATAGTAAACTGTCTATGAGACCTTGTGAAAAATTAGTGACTTAGCGCTTCAGTTTATTGTAGCAACAAATGACGAATATTTATATTTAAGTTCGCTTTAGAATCACCTCGACGGAGACTGTGCTGGCATCCACACCACTAGCCGTTGTCAGTCTGAAAAGTAAGACAAACACCGATACATCTCTGGGGCGAATTCAGCAAACACTGATTAAAGTTTTCATTTTTGTTTGTAAACATGATTAACATTATTGTAAGTCGTTGTCCTTCAGACCAAGGTTAAACACCAATCAACAAACAAACCAATGGTAGATCTATTTTAAACATACTGTTCGAAATAAGTGGTAACATCAAAAGTTCAAAACATCATTTTTATAAAGGTCTTCCGTTCAATAAATAAAGTTCTTGCTCTCTATCGCTCCTGTAACGATGTAAAGTGTTTTAATCGTACTTTACGTGAATATCGTTCTTTCGAATTTTCTCAATACGAGCGTTGGCTTCAGCTTTCCAGTTTGTATCATCAATGTGGATTTCCTTCATGGATGCGTCGTCCACAAGGAATCCTAGCCCAGGTTCAGGGCCTTGGAAGTATAGCTCACTCTGCTTCACAACTGAAACATGGTCCATTGTATTCGTTGAGAAGTCATGGCTGCTTTTGACATTTTTTTTGTTATAAATGGAAATAATATACGTGAATAATTGTGTACATGCTTAAAAACACAGAATCAGTTTAGCATTTTCAGATTTTAGTGACAAAATGTTAGATTGAAGTAATTGTAATTAATTCAAAAAGTAATATTTTTGGCGTATTTTAAATATACCAACCAACAAGTTGTTACACCTTTTGGTAAAATAACAATCTGCACGACTGTCCTAAAAAATGTATCACATTTAAATGTATGAAGTTGATCATTGCACGTTGGCAAGTTTACCGTGTTTGAAAAGAGACTATGTTACCTGGCGGAGTGACCATCTCTCCGGACAGAAACACCCATCCAGACGTCGTTCTCACGGGCACCTGAGCTGATATTGTGTCGTATTCCCTCTTATCTGGGGAAAACATGTGGTAACTGTAGACAGTGCCGAATCGACCAATCGACATTTAAGAGACCAATTTTGGTACCAAAAAAAAATAATACCAATCGTCGCACTTTTCAACAACGAGCACAGACAGCGACCCAATGAAGCATTCAAAATGTGAAGCTCATGTGCATATCAATGTGAGCTGAATCCGAAATTATGGTAAATCATCATTTATAATATATAAACGACAAATACATAAATAGATGATATATTCATTGGTTAATCTCTATATCTCTTAACTGCAGTTTGTAGGTTGAGTTATTCCTAACCTATACCAAATAGCATGTAAATGGTCATGAGCTATAGGCCTACTCTCGAGATGTGTATAGGTTACCCATAACAACTCTAGATTAAGATCTGTTTAGACACCTGTCCCTGGCAGTTTATCGAGAACATGAGATGTTCCATGTGCCAGTGAGATTTGTTTTTAGAAATATAACATGTTACATCTCTGTTGTTATCAATCCCAGGAGAAATGGCTAACGCAGACAGATGAATTAGTTCGGAGGTTCGATTATAAAGAATTGCAAGGAGAGACTACGAAGGAAATTGTAAGCAGTGTACTAAATAATAATCCAAAAAAAATTCAATAACTGAACTCACCATTCCCCAGCGTATGGGCGACCATAAGTTCAATATGTTGAGTATTGGTGTTATCATTCAGCAGTTTAACCCAGGCTTGGAGTTTGTAAACATGGCCGCCTTTAGGATGTATGTACTGTCCTGGGCCTTGGTAATACATCTTCCTTCACAAACCAACCAAATTACAAGTTATACCGATCCCAATAACTGCGCTACGTTACATCGTTGCTGCTCTGGTTGGTGATTTGCTATTTAAGATGTACATTCGCTCACTTCTAAGACATTTTTCCTGTTATTGTGTCAAAGATTATAGTGATAGTTTTTCACAAACTCTACCGCTAGTCAGGGGTACAATTGTGATTTTTATTTCTTTTTGCCTTTCTAAAATCTTCTTTTCATAATCTTGATAATGCAAAAAGTTTGACAAACAACATTAAGTATATATATTAGAGTGATTTTTTTAGATTTCAATTGTAAAATTCGTGTCTCATAGAGTAAGTGTATCGAAGGGCGGAAAGGATTAACGTGATTATCTCACCTCAAGTGACTGCCTGTTGACTATTTATATTTAATATCACAAACCAATAAGCGAAAGGCCAGCAGATCAATTGCATGACCGTTGGAGATGTGTATTTGAACTAAACAGTAGACTGTGACATGGAGAACAAATGTTTGTGAGTGTTAGAACAAACATTTATACAGACTACTCATGCCCCCATCTTCTCTAGCCATGAGTTTTATATCAGAGCAACTCTGCATTACAACCCTTGACGGATAATTCATATATAATATGGGACTCGGGTTTCCTGACGATTGATTGGATGCGTGGGAACTTATACGCATCCAATCAGATGTTGTATTTTTAGACAACTCGGCTAGTGAAATAAGCGGCGGCAGTCAATAACGAAAAAGGGAAGACGGTTTTCGGATTTGGGGTATTCAACCAACTCAGTGAAATTATTGGATATAGACCTACCCGCTACAGACACCAAATCACCGCATATATGCTATCACTGCTATACAAAGTTAAACAAAGTTTATCCGTCTGAAGGCTTAGCTGAAACTCTCGTTGTACATGAATTATCTGCCAAGGATTGTAATGCAGAGTAGCTCGGATATAAAACCCTTGGCGAGAGAAGATGACATACCCCCAGGAGGACTCTTACTGTTAGCCTTTATAACAAAGATGTGAACGAAATGTATGATGCCGACGTCACTTAAATTGTCATTTCAAGACACTTTTTTTAAATTATGTATTAAAAAAATGAATGCAAAATATAAAAATCTATTTCGCCTTTTCATTAAATTAAAAAAAACATGTTGTTTGTTTAATTTACTGGGAGTAATCTTGAAACAATGCGGAGTTCAATCGTTTACACACGTGTAGTCTGTTCTCACAGCTTTCATTTTTCTTGATTTTTATCATTTAAATCGGTTTTTCTAGTAAACTATTTGCACTAAGTCTTTGAAATTTGTTCATGCAGTTTTTTATACTGATTTTCGTTTTAAAGATATTTAGCAAATATTTTTTTAACGACGGATTTTTAATTTTTTTAAATATAATTTTATCGATTGCACAAAAACTAACTTGAATTTAGACAAACCCTATGACAGTATTTTAGTTTAAATACTTGTCTACAAAGACAAGCAAGTTTGGAAAAAAATCTCCAACCATCTGGAAAAAATAACAGTTACAAACAAGGGTCCATGTTTAAAAATTATTTGACGTTTTTCTTCATGTATGCCATTATAAAATAAAATGAAGCATAATATGATATCATATTTAGCCTCTTGAAGTCCTCCTCTTTCTAAATATAGATGATATAACCATCCTTTGGTAGTACCTGCACAAGAAGATAAGCGTCGCATTTTTTTTACTCTCGACTAGCGGTAAAGTCCTTAACAGAACATTTAAGAGGCAAAAATAACACTTTAATACTAACTTTTGTAAATCTCTGTATATACGTTTGTTTTCAACTCAGGCCAAAATGGCAACAAAGCAACCGGACATTTGTCACAATACAAATCAGATGGCAGAATTCATACAAAGCTTTATTCATGTTGACAGTTTCCGTTGTGTAGCAGCATTATTGCAAGGAAATAAAATATTATTTTCAACATTCTACGTAACAATAACAACGTAACAATTAATACGTAGGCAATATGAACTACTGTTTTCTTAAAGGTGTTCACATCGCAAGTGTGTTTAATTATTGCACAATATATAAAACCTGCGAGGTTTTTTGTTGGAATTAATGAACTAAGATTTAACATTTGTTTTAATCGGTTCAGTATAATTTGCTGACTATATATTATTTTTGGCGACCTTGCATGTCATTTTAAAGATGCGTTTTTGTTTGAGTAATTTAGTACATATTCGTAATGTTCGTTGAATATTTTCCATTCATTTGTAACAAAGAGCCAATATGATATTTTCAACCGTATATAAATCATGCTAGAATAATTTGCAGATTGTGTTGTAAGGAAAGAGTAATATTGGATATGTTTCTAAAGAACCCCAACTTCTATACAATGTTCAATTGATGTAAAAATGTTGAATATTATGTAAGTATCAAGTATCCATGTAATATAGGAAAAATTGAAGACTGTTATATACTATATAAATGAAGAGGGAAACAATCTGTTAGCTTGTCTTGCAGCAGAATGTAAAGTGTATTATTTTAAAAATTGGCTTTGTTTGTCCGAATTTTCAGAACACCTTGTAGCAGAATAATAATTAAACAACAGTAATATCTACACGATGTTGGTGATAATGGCGAACATATGTATTAACGTGCCTACCTTTGTGTAGCACTGATGGCATGTTGGCCCCCATGATGGTCGTTAACCACATCACATTGTATTCCCCAACAATGCCAGCCATCTAAAGACTCTAATCCCGGATTCTGTAACAGTTCCTGTTGCCCATCGGTCACCCCAATTAGAAGGATCGCCAATACCAGTAAAGTGCCCGTCATCGTGTTGACCATGCGCTGCGAATATATAGGCCTTCTGTGTCTTCTTAAAATGAGTCGGCTTTTTGTTTTAATTAGGAAACACTTGACCATTTCACACGTTCTGGTTCTTATCGTGACTTACATAGATACCATAGTACCACAAATCGGAAACGTTATCTTTTATAAACCATACTAGGAATAATTTGGAAAGTTTTGCAATTCATACGCCTTTCCTCTCATAAGAGAAGAACTGGAATTAATTGTACGCCCACCACTTCCCCATATTATTTTGTTTCCAGACAAACTATTATTTGCAAGCTATAAAGGTACTGGGAATTAATGGATCTGTTGAATTCCTTTATAACACCTCAATTCAGTTGATTAGTTGGTTTTAGGCTAACAAATAATCGGACCAAATGGTGCATAATTGTTCAGTCCAACATATAGGCATCCAAGTCGCGTAATAAATACACAGCCGATAACACGTTGCTGTGGAATTAATCAAGCTTGCTACTCGGTACGATCGGCGTCTCTTGTCAAATGGATACCGGGCTATAATTGTAGGCCAACTTTGACTGAGCTACGAGATGCATAGATCTGAGCAAATAAATACAAAGATCATCAATAAGTCGGATAACTTCAGCTTACCACAACACAACAAAGTCAGGTACAAACAAATTCAGTCCGTGGTATAGCTCATAAATGATACGTGTTATATGCGAAAAGTAGGTTTGGGTCTGTTGGGCCCCTATAAATGATATACCAAGCGGTAAAGCATACCGGTTCAATCGATATAACTGCATGTATGGTTCATGTCGATATTTTTATCTGTGTTCATTTGATTATTCACAGGCATGACTTTTCATGGACAAGAATATACTCTCGTGTGTCGAGCCTATGACGTTTACCTGTGAATACTTGTTTAGGGGTTGGGTTTCTTTGTTCTTGAAAATGTCTTTGAAACTTTTTCCAACTTTTTCCAATCTCTTTAAGATTACATACAGAAACGGTCAAGGTTAATTCAGTTGATAAAAAAAAATACGAAAACAGGGCTTATATAGTTTAATAGATTGTACAGCATAATACACTGACCTTTAATAAAAGGTCATCGTAGTGAAATCGCTAGAACATTCTAATAGGTTATTAATTTCTATATTTATACAATGCATGTTGCCATTCGGCTATAGCAGTAACAAACATGCCTTAATGTTGAATGTCAATATAGTTTTGATCACAATGTTTTTACTCTCAATATATATATAGTTTTAATACATATATATTTTTTCTCCGTCCATTTAAGGCAAACGTGATTGCGCTGGCACTATAGCTATCTACTAAAAAGACAATAAATAACAAAGATCTTATTTTGTCTTATTTCAACTGATGAGTTCAAAAGGTCAACAGTGTTGGACAACTTCCATACTTCGAGCTGACATCTACAGGCTTGTTTGTTTGTTTTTTGTTGTTGTTGTTGTTGTTGTTTTTTTCTTCTTAATTTTTCAGTCCCGGTTTTTGTTTTTGTTTTGTTTATACTGCTGACTCTACTTCAAGATTTGGGAATGTTCCACCTCCTAAATGTCCTTCAAAAATGTTACAAGAAACCGGTATTAATCAAATGAGTGCTTGAATGTTAAATATTTTTTAATAAATAACCAAATTTTTGGCCCATCATACATAATGTCTTAATTTTTGTTTAATAAAGGAAAAATATACGACGATCGATAAACAGCTGCAGTAAATATCATTGTATATATAATTAAGGTATGCCACTCTGCGATATACCAAATGTATATGTTTTCCGCTTTGAATTATTGTAATGATGCATTGCTGACGGTGTTTAATATGGGACAAAGGGATAACTCCGAGAAGCAACAAGCTACGCGTGCTTATTCCTATACTTCCCTTTACTATAACCAGGTGTCATAGCAGGAATGATACTAAGTCTATCAAGTAGACTTCTGGCTATATGCCTATATACGCAATTTTTCTTTCTCTACAATAAACATAACATATAGTACATAGAAAACAAGATAATATGATTTTAACCGTGTTTGTTACAGGACATATTATTGTAAAATTAACTTAAAAGGTAGGTCTTTGCAGACTTTTAAGGCATGGTTAAGCTGCAATTAGATTTGATCCGTTATGTCGTTAGGCCACAGTTCTGACTATAGGGCCTAGTGTTTAGGCCTTTATGTAAAACAGTGTTTTCAAGGATAATACTTGATATGTTCGAGTAATAACCTATATCGTACACTCTGCACGTCGATTAAGCAGATGACAAACAAAATTAAAACACTCACATTTTTGTGTAAAGTTGGTACTTAGCTCTATTAGACTATAGGTTGTTAATTTGCGTATATCTTATATAATATAGTACTCAATACTTTAGTATTGCTTGTACCAGAAGTCTATTGATAGCTTGGACTGAATATAAATTGTATTGCTCAAAACAGCTCATATTTGAGGGGGCATATAGGCCTACTTAGTCCTATGTAGGCTATATAGATAGGCTATTATAGTAGATAATGGCAACATAACCGTATAGCATAGCCTATTATAATACTTCATATATGGCTATGGAAGGCCTATCTTATTTATTACATGTAACGGGGAGATAACAATAGTTATATGTCTTTACTTTTGTTTTTGTTTTGTTTTTAGTATGAAGTATGAATTTCTCACATATAATATCCGTAAATAGTCGAAAACAACAATTTGATCCAATCCCAAACACCAACAACTTGTGAACTTCAAACGTGCCGCTCCGTATATAGCCAAGCTCTTTTGTGTTAAAGATATGTTTAGTATGAAGCTGTCAGAGGTGCACGTTTTTGCCTGCAGAGGAAGGCGGTAAACTTCAGAACTCGCAAACTTCTACCGGGAGAGTAGTGGGGGCTGGGTAAGTTCGTCTTTCCTCTCTAAGACATATTTAAGACGCGTTTATTTGGTCTTGTAGCCGATCTGAACCAGTTGTGCCATTTTAACTATCGGTGTGTCCATTATTAATATTATATGCCCGAGGCTACTCGATACATGATCATGTTGTTAGACGCTTTAACTCTTGCTTTGGACAAAGTTTGTTTGCTTCTTTTATTTTATATCGGGAAGTCTGGAGAGATTGTAATTAAGTCCATACATTACCAGGTTTCGCTACACTAAAATGGCCTTGACGCAAACTTGCAGCATTAATTAGCCTTAGGTTTGGGAGTTGAAACAAACAAAGCCGGGCGCTCAGCTGTCAAAGTTAGCCCAAAAGTAAAGGCAAGTTAGTACTTGCCCATTACTCTCAGCATATACTGTTACCATACACTTTAAACTAACTACAAGTAATCCGGCTGACTGGACAAGAGGGCTAATACAGATATTTAACTTCAGTAAGTGTATACCCTACTAAGTAGTTTCTGTTTAACTTTATAACTAAATTATCCACTCTAAGGGTAGTGAGTACAATAATGTTGTTTATTTTGCCCTGTCTAAATTTTTTTCACAATTAAGCCGAGGTAAATACTCAGTGCTTATGCTACCTTTGGCTTTAATAAATAAATGAGTTTCAGCAATATGTACAGCAGTCACCAGTGTAACCTCCTACAGGAGGCTGTGATACACGTTTCAAGATTATTAAATTTTTACTCAGCAATTTAATTTGATATATTGAAAATGGAACTCAAGAGCAGTGTGCTCTCAAATTTACACACAATAATTCCTTCGTTACGTTTGCAAGGGACATTTGAGCATGGCTGTGGAAAATAATATTACGTTATGTTTCATGTGTAAAATGTCTCCAGAGTTCCGTGTACTATACATGGAGGATGGATACACTGTTAGATTATATACCTGTATACATGGTTATAAAGTTAATATATTTGTATAGACAGGTTAAATAAGGGTTTGTAATTAACTCAGCCCGTATTGCTATGTTTTTTTGTTACCCTTATTTGATTTGAAAAGAAAAACAAATGATCAGTTCACCATTAGAAAATAGTTTAAACAACAGCAATAAAAAAAATCTAAACATATTCGTGTGTACTTACGAAGCTCATAAAAAATAATAAACTCAGCTGAGATATGTACGTTAAACCCGTATTCACATTGCTAAACTTTTATTTAATTCAACATTTAATCTGTCTTATTTGAGATGATTTAATAACTTTTCAAATTCATACAATTCTGATTTAATGACCTGCCAACTTTAGACACTCTGCAATAACTAGTTATTAAAGCTAACTAATAAATCTAGGCCTGCTATCCAGAGACTAGGGGTGACTATTGACGCCGCTATGACTATCGCGATAGTATTGGGATAGTCACAACTACTATTGCGATAGTATTGCGATATTAAAGGCCTATTGCGAAACTATTGTGATATTTTTTTTAAAAAATTTTAAACACATCAAAATCAGCCATACTGAAGAAAAATAACTATTTCAAACAAATAAGTTGTATAAGCTTATAAGTTGTATAACTTGTAAATTTCTACATGATATTTCTTTATTTGTTTAACAAATCACAAATGCTTGTACTATAAGCTTATACTAAGTTTAACAATATCAAGGCTTTAGAATAAACCGACTTACATGTATAATGTCAGGAAACTTATCCAACTATCTAAACTAGCACCTATTCTGAACAATGTCTCAAAATTATGTTTACTAAA
>JAVFBX010251466.1:0-19361 GCA_034783855.1 Mopalia kennerleyi | reverse complement strand
GAATGTCCACCATGGGCCAGTTGTCCAAAGCCTTATAAAATTCAAAGCTGGTGACGTCACGCTATGTTGAAGACCTTTCTCTTATTCTGGGCCAAAGATTTTATCCGCTGTTAGTTCCTTTTGCTAGTTTTGAGCCGTTGGGCACAAGGGAAATAAACGATTCGCCTTAAGACATTCCTAGAAGGAATTCATCTTTGGGACGGTTCAAATTCACATACAAAAACAGGAGTAGATATTCGGTATATCATCATTCTGAAAATTACCAAACACGTACGTATTCGCGTCAATACCGAAAGTATATCAGGATACATGGAACCCATAAAAGTTCGGATTGTCCTGTTGCCTATTAACTAATGGACAATAAAGCCTTTCTGTTGTGTTATTGCTCCAGTCTGATGCAGATGGTTAGAGAGAACTTTCGGTCGTATTGTCTATAAACCAAGGGACAACACAGACTATCTGTCGTGGTGTTGCTTCAGCCTGGTTTGGATGGTGGGAGGAAACTTCCGGTCGCTTGCTGTCTATAAACCAAGGGACAACAAACCCTTTCTGTTGGCGTTTTGCTTCAGTCTGGTGCGGATGGTTGGGGGGAACTTTCGGTTGTCTTGCTGTCTATGAACTAAGGGACATTACAACATGTCTGTCGTGATGTTGAATCAGTCTGATATATAGCACCATGTCTGAGCTCAGGCTATGCACCGTAGTGTAGTGTTGAAATAAATGGAGTTTTGCCGGACATTTGAAAGAAAAGTATCTGGAATATTTCGTTAATAGAGCACCAGATGCATATTCCATAATTTGATTGAAATAGCAGACGTAGTTTGCATCAATGGAAGGATTATTTCGCAAGTACATGTACGTTTGGAATGCCTAGATACCAAGGTTAATGCAAATTCCTGGTTTGTTACCTTTTAGATTTGTTTCCATAACTTAGTTAAGAATTATTTACACATTGTATCCATTAACAAACTAAAGTTAGAATAGAATATCACTCAAACAGTGTGTGGATATTCGGAACGTTGAGCTTATTGTGATATTACGTAAAGCAGCCACGTTTTGAAGTACATTTATCTTTTTTTGTCTCATGTCTACACATCGTGTTAAACACGATTTTTGTCATTCTGATTAATTATTTACAGGCCCACCCCTAAAGGACGGGGTAAAACACTGGCATCATGTGTTAATCATCAACTGACATTGAAGGATAAATGGCCATACACACCTGCTGAAAAATACAAGGTATGGTCAATTCTCAGAAAAAAAGTTTGAAAATATTGAGAATATAGATGTCATTTTTAGCCATCTTTTTGTTTATTTATTACAACTAATGTCAATTATCAACAATGCTTTTTGAAACACTAGCCAGTCAAGCAATCACGCAAGCGATCATATAATGTGATCTGACTTTCGAATAAATTCATAAACATTAAGTGGGAATTAAAATCCATTGTTTTTATGTTCAGGCGGTATGAATAGAAACATCCAAAGAAAAACATTAAATAAGTTGTTCATTGATATGTAGTTTCTTCTAGTATTCGTAGAAGACTTTTGTTCAATGTTCTTGTTATCAACCTGACGTGTTTATAGTCCCTATTTCGAATCCCTGTGGAGGCAAGAAAATGTTTCTCTCTTCATTTATTCAACATATATCCTTTTTCCTATACGAACAACAACACTAAAATTTGTCCATTTAAATAACTGGTGTATCGCTATGATTCCTGCTATATATATGGCCCTATGCTGTACCATTCAGATTATTTTTACCATTATTGAACTTGCTGTCTAAATAAACCTGTTTTTTTTCTAGATCCAGCTTGGACCACCTTTTGATAGTACAAATTACGTAGATTTGTTCGAAAGACCGGATTGGTCTGTGCACTATGACATGTCTTTATCAACGCCAAACATGTAAGTCTTTCCCTTTTCCCGTTCATGTCATTATATTATGAACATCTTTTAACATACGTTTAATGATCCCATTAGAATATCAAAACTTGTATCCTTAACTTGATTAACTTGATTGTTTATTTATCAGATTAGGTTTTAAAAGTCGTATTTAATGAATCTCCACGTCTAGCTTTGTCTAACTTTAATACAAGAGAAACCCGAAAAGAACCCTCGTAAGCTCACCCCTTTCCCTCTCCTCCTCCTCTCCCCGTCTCGATTGCCGGGTCACGTGGTGTAAATGTTTAGCACCGGTCAACTGAGGTACTCGACCATGTGAGAGGTACATGCCAGGAGAATCAGTACTCCGACACGCAAACAATTAAACCATAATCTCAAGCCAGCATAATAATGCTTTTCTCCATCGTATAAGATTTGACATTCATATACATATTTAATTATGTTATTATGCACTACGATTCCATGTGACATGTCCTGTTCGGCAAATCTTGAATTATGCACGTGACTGGTTATCTAGAGATGTCATTGGTCAAGTATACCTGGAGGTAGATAATAACTCTCCATTCAGGGTGTCGTGAGAATAACCATATAACGTTTTCACTGGTGCAAGGTCATTTTGCACTGCAAGATGTGTATGTACCTTCAATTTCTAACTCCACATCAACTCTTGTGTCTCTTAATATGTAATTTATAACCCTGTGCCGACTGTCTGAATTATATTTTATTCCCATTATGTATGTCCACAAAATGAAAATTTCACGCTGGCACATTAAGATAAAATTCAGGTTGGTGTATTATTGTCGGTTACAGGACAGTTCGCAGAGGCAGTGTTGGTATATTTGAAGGTACAAGGCCTGTTCGGTTCTTTCCAAATTATGAAGGAACGCTCACGGTTCTGAACGTCAAAGAGAGAGAAAAATTACAGGTATGGGAATAATAATCATTGGTATAGTTATATTTATTAAAATTGCTTTCAATAACGCGGATCTCAGCTCTGCAATTTTATCTTGTGTCAGCTATTGATGTTACATTTAATGAGTTGCATAGCGAGATTGACCATTGGATCTATATATAATTAATCACACTGGAATAGAGAAGTCAGCTAATACATACTAAATAATTATCTCAAGTTCTAGATAAACTATCAAAGGTGAGTTTGTGGTTATTTAATGGTCTGTCGTGAGAGCTAATTATTAAAGTTATTGTCATATACAATATTATGACGATGTTACATAATCCGTCATACTGTTAATCTTATAATCTGTCTTACGTTATCCATCCACTTGACGATTCCTTGATTTAAAACCATACAAATGTCCCCACCATCCAATTAAAACAGACTTAACCACAAAACAACCGTGTACGGACTTGGTATCGGCTTCGAATCGTACCCCCACCTCATCTTCCCTAATACTTCATTGCCTTAAATTGGTAAACACTATAAATTACTATACTTCTTCACAATCCTGTATATTTTTGTATATAATATGTCTTATAGACCAATGGCTCTGCGGGTGTTTTGTGTTGTGAAATATTGATCAAGGTTATTGGCGATGGAAGCAACTAAATGGAAACACTCACAACCAAAATTAACAAAAGGTTAAACACTGCATGTTCTCATGGTTTTATCGCCAAGTTTTAAAGCTTTCTAATCAAGATATCCACTTGTATGGTAGAGCAAGCGAGTCAAGGGTTATCCTCATTAAGACGTATCAGACACTCGCTTCTTTATAATGTCACGTTAGAATTCTAGAAACAACATTTTAATAGGATAACTTGATACGATAACATCTATCAAATGGTTTCTTAATTGTAGAGTGGACTTTATACTATCCGGATAACAGGAAGATTTCGAAACGGTACATATAAAAACTACAACGTTCCTATCGGCAGTTCAACAGGGGTAAGAGGATTTTACAATATAAGTCATAATTTATTCTGGTTGCTATACGGACATGTAGCTAATCAATGAAAATCAGTTTTACAGCATAATGAATGATACAAATCAAGTTGACTTTTGTTTAACTGATATGTGGGTTCAAATCTATACCTTTCCGGACCACATAGTCTTGTTCGTTTCTAATTGACTCCCAGGTGAAGCCTTCAAAATCTGCCCATCCGTTTTTAACATCGGGCGAAAGAAATGCTGGGAATCACATAAAACCTCGTTAATAACATAGTGTGATTTTATACCTAATTAACAGGAGATACCTGATTCAACTCCTTGAGTGCATAACAATGCTGTAGTATCTTCAAGATACGTGTTTTACACTTTGTCCCTAGCTCATGTTGAACGTTAACAAAACATAGTTGTCATTTCTAAATATACTCCAGCCTGAATTTAAAAAAAAATTAAAATAAATTATATCATTATAACTGACTAAGAATTCATTGATTTCATCACCGTATTTTTTTATTTTTGATTCTTTTACAAATCTATTTTTCATATTGTTATCTTATTTTATTATATTTAATTGATCGTGCCTTTGTCACATTTCTTATTAGCACGAAGCCTTCAGCTCCCTGTCACCCTGACGTGACGTCACAGATAAGAGGCAATATGAGGCAGAGCAGTTTCGTGATGCTTTGTTTTATTGCGTCTCGTGATTGTACTGGTTGTCTTTGTTTGTTGCCAGTGACGTGGATGGTAATTTCCTTCAACCATTTGGCTGGGACGCAATCATATTGTCAACCTAACAAATATTATAATTCACTGTATATGTGCTGATTGTTCACTGTTTTTCACTGTTCGCTCCTGATGACAAAATAAAGAGTTGACATGTTGAGCATTTATGATGGGATTTAAACCATATCTGTGTATAAAATGAGTAATCTGTTAGAAAAACAAACGATGAATCGGTCTGTTAATCTCATACAAAAAACTAATTCATATATATATGAGGATATTTTATATGTCCATTGGCAGTTGTATCAAGTTGATCACTACCGGAACCACAATGCACTCTACTCTTCTGGTGGAATGCTCTTTGATAAGAAATTCAGGGGTCCATTCGCCACGTTCCCGGAAGTAAACTTTCCCGCTGGAGAATGTCAGGCTCCTTCAGTTGAATCATATGGCGTAAGTTTTTTAGATTGCATTATATTTAACTCAAACAGCTTTTCTATAGATAAATATATATTACACGCAGCGATAACTTCGTGTTGATTCCGGAAATCAGCATTGATTACACCACCCTTAGGGGATTATTCATTCAGTATTAAGTCAAAATAAAGTTATCCTTTTTCTTAATTACATTTCTTTTGTATTATATGAAGTTATTCTTGGCACAAACTGTATTAAAGGACAAGACCACCGAAAAACCGTGTTTTCTGCATAGGTAAAACATTTTCTGTCCAATGCAATACAACAATTTTGATGTTCCTAACCCAATCATAACTCAAGTTATCATCCATTAAAGAGGAACACCGAAACCACTTGAATCATCGAATCCTGTGTTCAGCAGACTTCACTGATCTATCATTGGATAGATCAAAATTGGCTGACCAACCAGATTGCAGGAAAACTTAGCAGCACAGGATTTGATGACTCCACTGGTGCTTGTGATCCTCTTTAATTGATGATAACCAGAGTTACGATCAGGCCATGAAAATGGAAATTAATGTATTGTATTACACGCATAAAGTATAACTTATTTATAGAATATGGTTTTTGGGTGGTCTTCTCCTTTAAGTTATATGATTACAAAAATTGGTTTAGCTTAAATATATAAATCTTCTAACCAACAGCTAGCAGATCGTGGGTAGTCACTCTTTCTTATGTTAATTCTTAAAAAAAGCTATTGCTTAGTTTAGGCTTTCATTCATCATGCATTTCTTTATTAAAAGGAAAAGGGCTACTATATTAAATAAACCTAAATCGTATGAAAAGTAGATTAATACGACTGCAAAAGAAAGTAACATGAAGTTGGTATTACTTGATGACGCCGAAGATTAAAGCTGCGAAGGGTAAAATCTGTACATTGGCAGAAGCCAATCAAATTCTATAGGTTTAATATACGTTAATGATCACAAAGTATTTAATAAATTGTTACCCCCTATACTGTTAAATAATAAAGTTTTCTTGTAGGCGGTATTAACGCTTTATAAGAGTATCCTGCCGCGTGCCATCCTTACTTTCACGATTAACGGAGATCACATGTATGTCCACGTAGCTACTAGTTATGAACTGGACAGAATTGTCTTTAGTACAAAGTGGAACGACACAGAAGAACAGCCGAAAACAAGTAAGTATGCGCATGTATAAAATAAATAATATTCTGCATAATTATATCCACCTTCTCTTGCAAAGAGTTTTATTCCGAGCTACTCTGCATAACAACCCTTCACAGGTCAGGGTATATAAATAGAATTACAGCTCCGCCCCCTGGCGGATACAGTGAGCAAAGTATAAAGTTAAAGCGTTGACGACATGTGTTGAATGTTATACTCAAGTTTTTGCAATTTGTTTAACTTTGTAAAGCACTATCGGGCGTATATGCAGAGAGTTGGTGTCTGTGTAGGTGTGGGTACATATGCAACACTCTCAGTGAGTTCGTTGAATGCCTCGTAACACAACATCTGATTGATTGCGTAGAAGCTCCCATGCAACCAATAAATCGCTTGGTAGTAGTGTTTTGTTATATGTCTTTGATCTGTCAAGGGTTTAATACAGAGTAGCTCTTGGTTAACGAAGATGAATATCTATGAAGTCAATGTACA
Source organism: Mopalia kennerleyi (assembly GCA_034783855.1). Classification (NCBI taxonomy): domain Eukaryota; kingdom Metazoa; phylum Mollusca; class Polyplacophora; order Chitonida; family Mopaliidae; genus Mopalia; species Mopalia kennerleyi. The sequence continues at coordinate 12,737 of JAVFBX010251466.1, read as the reverse complement.
ATTTAATCTAGTAAACTCTAAACATTAGAGCAACATAAGATGGACCACCTATAAAGTAGATTAGAATTGTCAAGGCAGTTGGTGTTGGACTGTATTTTGTTATTTTGAAAACGTTCGGCGTATAAGCTATCCAGGCGACGTAAGATTCGTTATTTAGACAGTTGTCCAAGACAAGACCCACTAAACAGGTGTTCGAGTTAAAAACAAGAACTTTGAAAAAAAAAACAATGTTCAATGCCGGATAAATTAGTGGAATTTAATTTTAATGTAGACCCCTTATCATTCTAATAATGTGGTTCAACGTTTAGCTTTAATTCAGAGGTTTTTGTTTTTGCTGCTGCTGTTGGTCATGTTTTACGCACATGCGCATTGCACTTCTAAGGAGAGATTCTGGACAACACATTTAAGTGAAAATTATTTAGAACTGTTAGGGCAAATATAATACGTACGTTGCTGTGATATGCGTATAATAGCATGTTCATTGCTACATGGGATCAATCATCAAATAGAATAAATGAAATTAAAAATACCGCTTATCTTTTCAGAAAACATGGCTTTTAATCGAAAAGGAACCAATGGGAATTTCTACCAAGGAGCAGACTTTATCGGCGAAACACTCGAACTCACTGGAGGTATATTATTGAGTAATCAATAGCAGTCTGTTAATGCTAGTGTTACCTTGTTTGATGGTGTATGGTTAGTACGACTTTGGTCTGCGTTATAAGCTGCAATGCAGCTTACGGGAGATATGCATTACTACTTTTGTCTCCTATTTGCTTATTTTAGTTAGAGCAGTCGCCGTTCCACATCCAAGCAGTATAGGCGTATACTATATAGCTGTAGAGTTAATAAGTCCTTTTTAAATCGATCCTATTTTTAATTTTTAAATCAATGTTTAGTTACTTATATGTTAACAACTTTATTTTTTTCACAATGCTTTTTTTTTCTGGTGAAAATATATTAAATTAAATTAAATGAAAAAAGTATATTACTATGTTGATCCGCTTTACTCACTCATGTCGGAAATGTTGAAAAGAATTCTTTATCTGTAAAGTCAATTTCTATTTTACAATGGGAAATTGTTTTTCATGTAATTGGAAATCTTTTTAACATATGCTAAAAAGAATTGCACAAATCTGCACAAAAAACAATTGTACATGAGTAAAATAAATGTTAACTAATTCTATACATGTAGAATAAAGGTAGAAGTTATGCGGGGTGGTTATGAGCTCGTAAACTTATAGTATGTTTTAAACCTGTTATTATAGTATTTTAGTTATTTTGGGATATCACTTTCTTTGTTTAAACGGATTCTAGTTCATACAATTAGCAGGTTGAGAACTGGTTGAGGTTGAAAAATGTTATATCCTAAAATAACCACAATAGTGATAATATTTACTTTCTAAAGAACACAAAAACGATCCCATGTGTTAGTATACTCTGTGTGTATCATTTAGGCCGACGTCCAACAGAAGTGTCTCTAGTTGTAAGGAAAGATCAAAATCTGGATGCTGTCTATGGGAATCTTCATATGGGAATTAAGGTACCATAAGTATATGTTACTATAGTAACCGACACTGCCAATGACAACCATTTTCTGTCCCAGTGTATTCCATATAATGGATACTACATGTATTATATATGTTGTTATTATGTGTTGTGACAGTGATAGCGGACTGAATTGATGATTGACTGATTGATTGGCGTTGAACTCTCCGCGCGAGGGTATTTCGATTAACACAATTGTTTTAACGTTACTGACAACACCAAAACATAATTATTAAGTGCCTTCCTCTGTTGGCGTTTTAATCTTCCCTCAGTTCTAAGTACAGATTGAACAGCAATGTCCAAAATGCACTGCACTGCTTTTTTTTGAAAGAAAAAAAACAATTACAAGTTACAAGACTTATTATATGTTTGCTGTATACTATAACAACCTTTGCAAGAGTAAATTACTCCATCATGATGTGAAGTATTAAGTCACTCCTTCAAAGCTTTTAACAATAGACAGCAAAAATATACAAATGACGTTACATATAATTTCTCTACGTCATATAACACGCTCTTGTTTTCTCATGACAGGCAGTGGTCAAAAGTGAGCAGATCACGGTCGGTTTAGTCTTAATGACATTCCCAGAAAATACACAGTCATTTAACTTATATGTCATGGTAAGTCTTTCAGTTTTTTGTGTCTTTCAAATTTTGAGAATCTCTAAATATTTTTAATTTTCTGTTAAAAAAGTTAAATGAATCACACGAAAATAACATTTATTTAATTTCATTTATGCATCCAGCTTTAAAATAAAAAAAATAAAATATGTAATTTTAAGACATATGCTTATTTTTAAACACTTATATGCAGATTGTTTAGCTGTCAGAAGTTAGGCTGTGATGCTCAAACAGCAATTTATATGTTTGTTATTGTATTTACTTGTATATTCTATTTCTGTTTAAGGTATCGAACTCGACTTCACTTCTAACTAAAGGCTTTACGATTTCTTTACTCGGTCCTTATGAATCTTTTACAATCAATCGGTATGTTTCGGCGGTACCGCTGGACTCCTATATGTTCTTCTACAACGTATCCGTGCCTGTAAGTACATACACTTTACATTATCATTTTATTCGTAGCCATACTTATATATATATATATATATATATATATATTATAGAGAATGACAATTTTGATTGCCTCTCCCTGGATTCCAACTCGGGGTATCTACGTTAAGAAAAATGCATATATATTTTATTATTTTTGTATTTTTATATAACTTGTGTAGTCAATGGTTCTAAACATCGCCTGTTTCCAAATGTGACCAATGTATTAAAAGACAAAAATGTAGTTGTAGTCTGGCTATTATTATCTCGATGCAGTAACAGCGTCATTACGGTATTGAACTCAACATTATGTCTAGTTAAAATTACTCCGTGTATATAGTTTGATGAATAAACCTACATGTTGACTCAAAACTAATTCATTACTTTTTTTTCGGAGCTTCTCCTTCATTTAATTATGTTCAACTCCTCCGTGGTAATTATACTAATGTTGTAATTGGGGTGTTCAGATCGCAACAGTCGTAATCAGAGAAGAAGAGTTCGTAAATTCTAAAGTCCAGTATTACTTCGCAAACGAAAGAATGCTTTATGCCTCACTTTTCGCTTGTCATCAATCATGCAGGGGTTCATAGACGTCCAGTTTAACTATACCCTAAAATGGTAGTTAAACTCAATTTGAGACATCATTTTAACGCATCATTTAAAAAAAACTCAATTCAGACTCTATTTCTTGTGTTTAAGTATGAACAAAATAAATAGTTGGATGTTAAAAAACAAAAAGAAATTCAATATGAAACAAAAAAAACCCTGAATTTTGTCCCGTAAAAAACTCAATATTGGGACGTCTATGAACCCCATTAATGTTGCTGTTAGCGGTGGACAAGCTACATGTGTGTTCAGAATATGATTGACAGAAGGTCAAATCGCCATCATATCATTTTGGTGACATTTTTGCCTTGAGCAAGGCGCTCAACCCTCTAAACGTCGTGTTGTCACTGATGTAAGGCATACCTTACATCAGTGAGTTTACATCCAAAGATTTTGCCACCAACGTTTACAAAATATGTCTGTGGAAAATATTATTCTGCTAAACAAGTATGACCAAGGACAGGGTTAGACAGTTTAGTACATCAGGATGCAAATAAAGGCTCTGATTTAATCATTAATGGTTTGTTATTAATTGTTTAGATGGTGGATATGGAAATACCCCAGTTTTTATGGACTGGACAGCTTGTTATATCAGTCCATGATGCGGCGCTGGATAAAACATATACTGGAAAGGTATGAGGATTTGCTGATTACGTTTTTGAAAGCATCTGTGACTACCAGTGAATTTTAAACGTTGGGTTTAGGTTTGTGTGTTTGACTAGAGTTGAACGTTGTACTCAAGGGTATTTCCCTTATATGACGACGGATTATCCACTTAACAATACACCTTGCTTTATTACGGTGTAAAATCGAGAGGAACCCTCGTAAAAACCACCCCCACGATTGCCGGAGCCACAACGTGTGACTCGCTCATATACCTTATGGTCGACAGGCCCGTTGGGTTAAGGGTGATACTAAACGTAACACTATATCAAATCCTAAGCACTACCCTAAACCGGCCACTGGAAATGGCGTTACATTCTAGATTACGGATTTACCAACAATCTGATGTTGAGATTGTGTTTTTTGGACTATAAAGACAAGGGGGGGATATCTGTGGATTGGCCTGGCGTCTGTATAAATTGCTCTGAAATCTTTCCCAAAATTGCCTTCGACAAAAAATATCTGACTAAAATAAAACCGCTTTTAACCCTCGGTAATTAAATAAATTAATTTGCCATCAGTTGTTTTCATCACGTACATTTTAAAGATTTGACAAGATTTGGCTTATCTTTCTCTTTTCCAGAGTATTTTTTTAATGTAAATTCCACAAAACACACAGACCATAAACTATCAAAGTCCTTTGATTTATTACTTCTATTTCAAAGAATGATGGATTTAAAAAAAAGCACACACTAATCACTACTGAAAAAGTTTTTGTTTCGACTTTTTATTCTTTCCCAATTCGTTTCAGTTTCAAAGACTCAACGATAAAATCTGTGATGGATCCGGAAATATTGCTTGTAAGTATAAAACCATGATGTATTTCCAAAAGTGTAATCATATATATAAGTTCATAATATTATATATCAACAAAAATAAAATCAGATATCAGGAATTACTACAGCACTCCCCTATAATATCAGGATTCTTTTTTAATCACAGCCAGGAAGAAATATCGGCCGGTCAACTATCCTATCGTTTCATTTTTATGGAGATGGGAGGTGGGGGTTGGGGTGAAATGGAGTGACATTGGGGTGAGCGGGGTGTATCAGAGTGACATAAACCGATTATGCACATGTTCTTGTGTTTTTTGCTTGATCCAGGTAAAGCCAAAATAACCTTGTCTGTGGACGGCGGTTATGTGGATAGAGGGCTGGATATTATTGGGGCTAACGGGTTAGCGATGATTGGTGTCAGTACAAAGCAAGCTCTCATGGATATAAGGTAAATACATACCCGTTAACGTCCGCTCCTACGTTTGTATACTCTGTGTTGCACTAAACAAGGCTTAGACTGATGAACATGCTCTGAACACGGATAAGTATAAACATCAAAATGATTGCGATTGTTTTTATATTTTATATGTTTGTCTTCGAATCCAAATTTTAATGATTTTCTTCTTTTTATTTTTTAATTAAAATTTTTTAAAATTTTATTTTTATTTTTCTTCTCTCTAAATTCTTAAACTTTTACAAAATTCACTGTTTTAACATGTTAGTCTGCTTGGTCGGAACCTTGTCTTGTGTAGTTTATCCCTTATTCCTGTGTGCTAAAATACCTACACTGTATGTATGTCATGCAATTTTATTTAAATCTGGCACTACTATGTACTTAATTCTTGTCTTTTACGCTTTATCGCTTTTAAGTTTCTGTTTCATTTTCCCATTTTTGTCGAAATAAAAGCACTACAGTGCTTATGTTCTTTGTAAAAAATATTTGACGTAAAATCAAATTTCTTGTATCTTGTATCTTGTAAGGATGATGTAAATGTATGGACAAGGTTATTGTATTTCTCTGCTAGTCATATACAGAACAGAGCAAATAATGCCGCTTACTCAAAATTACAGGTGTATCATAAGATTTGATATGTTTTGCATTGAGACTGATCTGTATGGTTTTCGGTATTTCAGTATTTCTATTCGTGATCTGCAGTCAGGTGATACAATTGGCCCTGTGGAAATACGGCGAAATGGCGAAGTGTATAGAAAACTTCCAGAGTTTAACTTCGGCCCTATTTCAGATACGGGGAGCAGAGTGTTCGGAAAGGTATACTTGGTCCTCGATTAACCCAATCGCATTCGAACACATTATGAATCGATGGCAATGTTTAAACATTTTAGTGATATCAATCATTTTGCAAAATTAAAAACTTAACTATTTAAAACTGGGATATTATTTAGTATTCAGTTATACTTTTTAAGTCTTTAGGCATTGACATCGAGCATGTGACCTGTGTTTGACAAACCATTTTCAACAATGCGAGATTGAACCAATTCATTGGTAATTCGACAAGTTGATTAAACACCGATTGGATTTTAACTGGTAAACTGTTTTATAAGACTACAATTTTTAAAATATAACTACATCCTTTTGTACTCGCGATGCATAAAAATACAGACAAAATACAACTGTATGACCTTTATGCGTCCGTCTTCAAAATATCATATATTTGTCATTGGCTTTTAGTGAAGGTTTTTGTTACATTTCTGATTCCATCTTTTTTTACAAATGCCTAATTTCTCTTGTAGGCTTTGGACAGTGTAGACAGAGATTTGCTGGAACAGATGCATGCCGGTTATCTTACATTAGTTGTGACAATAAATAACCCTAACTTTCGATCTAGCAACATTGTTGGCAGGATTCCATCTTCGGTAAATATATTGCCATATTGTCCTGGGTATCAAAGACACTACTTTAGGGTTTACTGTGCCGGTGTTTCCCGTAGAGAAAGATTCTCATCCTTTACCTCGACGAAACTTGGTCGTTCTGCCGCGAGCCCCTGCAGCTCAGTCGGTCAAAGCGTTGGTCCTGTTTTACTCAGACCCAAACTTAAATTAATCCCGATGGAGGCAACCTAATAATCTTTCTCTACAATAAAAATGAATGCCCATATGTTCGTATAATTCTTCAAACAAAATGGTTTGTATTTTAAAAGGTGACCCCATTATAAAGGAGCCTTTAACTGGTGTGTTGTATAATTGCTTGAACATTGATTAAAAGGCATTGAAGTAGGGCTTTAGAAAATTATTACATGCATACATTAGAGCTATTGCGTATTGAGATAAAGTTACCACGAAATGTCCCAATATAGCGCTAAGCTAAGAAAAGAGTCATCGTTATACACATGTATGACAACACAGGTGTTCAAGTTACTTCCATAAGCCTTCCATAAGAGCCAGTTCTTTACTTAAAAATAAGATGCATATAATTACTTTCTATGACCAAACGAGGTTGTACGTGACAGAATATTAATTTCCTTTTCTTCAACAATGTGACTGGCTAACGTGGTTAACTTGAACTTTAGAGTTATTCCCCTTGAACAGATGACTTGTGTACATGAGATAGTAGCATGCTTACTCCCATTAAAAGGAACATTTCGTAACATGTATGGCAGAAATTAAGAGCTGAAACCATTGGGTAGCTGTCTTCATTACGTTGCAAAATATATTATATAAGTCAGTCGTCTTCACTAAACAGCTCCACAAGAATACTTATGTACGTGGCTGAATTAATATAAATAAAGAGTAACTCGTTTACAAAATGACTGCTTTACGTGACATGACGCGTTTATAGATACGCCCTTTGCCAAAGTGACTTCGTTGCGAGACGTTTTGGCGGCTTGGAGTCACATCCTTTCAACAGGTGATACATTTACGTGACATGCATGCCAAATTGTCAGGGTTACTCCCCTTGAAATACTAGAAATTTAAAGTTTCTCTATTGGACTAGTTGACTTAGAAAGTGACCATGCTTATACATGCAACGAGTAAGATTTTATGGGATGCACGAAGCTAAGTAAGTCTTTAAAATACATTGACTTCTTGGTTAATTTAATACATATGACAGAGTCATGATTTGGGACTCTTCTAGATAATATGCCTTAGTTATGTGATAGAATTTGCAAATTTATACATATACAATTTTTCCTATACGTCTTTATATTCAAGACGCTTGAAAATACTTTATCGCCTTCACATCGTGTTTCGTGTTATTCACTGTTTATAGGCTTACTACACGCCAGGATTGAGCCTAGCCAGACGAACGTCCACCACACAGCCACCCCCGCCGCCAAAACAATTCACAGGAAAAATCGGCAAAATATGGGAGGATGAGGATGACGAGGTAATACAAATATTTCATCTTAATAAACGATGTGGAAGAATTTCGACTAAAATAACAAAATAAGAAACCCCCATTTAAATTTAACCAGCCTTTCCAAAACAGATCAGATTATGTTACACGAACGTTCTATCGAAAAATATTAAATGTAGATCTATCCTAAGTCGTTTGGATACCTATTTCGTTTTGTTACTGTATTTTTCTTATGTACTTGTCTTTTTTGATATATGTGAAATCTTTTCATCGCGGGCCCTCGGCCGTAGCTTAGTGAACAGGGTGTCTGCCTACTAATCCTACTTCGATGTACCATTTACGAGCTCGAGTCTGTCCGTCAGGTCCTTCAACAGGTATATGAGGGAGTCCCACGGTGTGGCTCTGGCTCACGCGGGTTGTTTATATTTGTACTGGAATCTGGTATAGTCTGTCCTTCTTTCTCTTGTGGTGTTGTTATCGCTAAAGGTTAATGGTTTGTTTCGCTTATTCGAGTGGCATGTCGTCACAGGAGAAATATAACATTAGTTTTGCGTTATCGTCAGTAATCAAGGCATATTCTAATGCTTTAATGCCTATGTTTGGATAAATTAAAAACACTTACAGTAAACTTTTTTTTATACCGTTTGAACAGAAAAAATATGTAATTTCTTTATGTTATTTTAATATTTGATAGCATGACATGTTCCTTGTCGGGTCTGTCCTTGTAACCTCTTTGGCTTGCGGTGTTGTTATTGCTAAAGATTATTGGCAGTTGTTAATTTTACCTATATGGCTGACACGTCGTCTCAGGAGAAATCATATCATTGATTCACGTTATCGTCAGTAATCAAGACACATTATATTACTTTAGTGCCTAATGTGATGTTAGGACACATTTGAAACACACTCAGTAAAATGTTTTATGTCGATTTAATGGAACAACTCTGGGAGGCTTTCGCTAGTTAAATAGTGGATAACATCATAACATTTGGTTTGTTTTTTTGTATTTCAGGATAACAAGTCGGTCACAGACAAATCTGGGCATGGTGCTGTCGTCAATATACCTATGTTAATATGTTTGTCTATCTTGGCGGTGAAGCGGTTGTAAAATAGTGCAGCTATAGTGTTCTGATGATCGATTGGAACTAACAACTCAGCAAACATAGGACGAAGAAATGGTTTAATGAAACTTACTTTGAAATACAGACAACAATTCCACAGATATATAGAAATGCGCAAGACGATGTTAAAAAAAAAAAAGTGTGTATATATTTCCTGTCGCGCTAAATGCGCTATAAAAACTTTGATATATTAAAAAAAGAACGTATGAAACGATATTTTGATACAATCCATATTAGCCTATAAACAAGCGTGCAAGGTGTGGACTACTTGCTAAATTGCAGTAATGTCATGGGTTACAAACAGTTTTGGTAGTAAAACAAATTAAAATTGTTCGGCATATTCAGCAACTTAACTTTCTTGTAAACGACACAAACATTATTTCAGGAAGTATAGCATGTATTTCTTCTCAATACTGTTACGTCATTATAACATCAACATATTACAATTTAGCGCTAAAACTTATATATTAGATATATTATTGTGGAAAACGAGTACATTTTACCGTTCTTAATATAATTTGGTTTTATATATTATTCGCAATTCCCATGTAAATAAAAATTTCTGACACCAACGATTTTCTTCTGGTTTAGGTCATTACTTTTCAACGGGTATTCGATTCGGACATAATTGATGTTGGACAAAAAATCCATTATGTTTCTATGAAGGCGATCACACTCCACTCAGTGGAACTTGTCGACACTTTTAAAAATAATGGGTCTTCGAGGGTTCTTTAGAAAAGAAGATGGTTCTATATGAAACCATTACGAGAAAAAAGGCTCTTTGATATAAGAAGAAAGAGAAAATCACTTGAAACAGTAGCTGTGTTCCATATAGTTGGAAGTATAGTTTAGTTCGTTCTGCAGACAAAGACGATTCAGAATATATACACATGTGTAGCTCTTAATAGCGCTAAGGGGTTTGTAATGCACTTGTATTTTGTCTTCTGATTGTCCAAGTCCTAACTAAATATAAGTCTGTTTTTCCTTGGAGCAAAATGTAAATTTTATGTTAATTCTAAAAGTCAAACATAGCCGTTTTTAGCAACGGAGAAGTGACAACAATTGGACGATTGGAGACCATATTGGTATAGTGCCTCAATGTAAAAAGTTAGGAACCATTGTTATTTCCACACAACTGAGCCAGGTTAAGGTCTTGCTGGGCCCCTTGGTCGATTTTCAGAACACCTACTGTATTTAGTCTATTATATAGAAGAGTATAAATCTGAACCATATATATGTATATATTTTTGGAAGGTTGAATACTCAGGATTACATATTTATGAATGTTGTGACAATCCAATTATTATTTCTAAAAATATTGCAAAATTAGTAAATGTCTACAGGAAAAAATAGACTGAATTTTTCAAGTTTTATTTCTCACAGTGCAATAACGATAACACTTAATAGATTAGTTGACCTAGAAGAATAGTCCTTGAACTAGTAAACGGTGCATCATTTTTTTTTTTAAATTTTGATTAGATCGATCACAGTTGATTTTTTTGTCTATCCCAACTTGAAAAGTCTTATAAACATGTAAAATCCAACATTCAGAAAACATTTTAAAAAAATCAAGGAAGAACGTATAAAAATGAGACATTGTTTACTAGATCGCATCGTGCTCTTTACAATGCTACAAATTTGAAGTCTCTACCATGAATAGTTTTCTAGAATTGCTCCATGGAAAATGTAGTGTCGGCTTAAAAGTGAAGTGCCAGAAATAGGCAATTACAGTTTTGCGACTTGTATAATTGATCACGGGGAAGCTAAATTATAGGTTTAAATTGAACTGTTTGTAAATAGAATTTCGATTTATGGTTTTCACCGACTTATAATTTGAATACCGTACTTTTAATCTAAGCGATAAGAAAAAGTTGGTTCATTTTGAGCCCAAGGGGTCCAACAAGACCTTAATATAACTTTATTTGCGTACACCACAAAGAAGCTTCACGCAGTACGCGCTTTCCTTATATATAAATATTACCCCGTCAAATACAACAGACTCCTGGTCCCTTATTTGACATGATTTACAATGGTGTACCACGCATGTGCTATACAGTAACCATAATAAAACTCTAACATCATTGTACAGATAGCATGCGTTTTATCGTACCATGGTGTACCACTCATGTGCTGTACAGTAACCATGGCGAAACTATCTAATCATGGTACAGATACCATGCTTAGTATCGTACCATGGTGTACCACGCATGTGCTGTACAGTAACCATGGCGAAACTATCTAATCATGGTACAGATACCATGCTTAGTATCGTACCTTGGTGTACCACGCATGTGCTGTACAGTAACCATGGCGAAACTATCTAATCATGGTACAGATACCATGCTTAGTGTCGTACCTTGGTGTACGACGCATGTGCTGTGCAGTTACCATGGCGAAACTATCTAATCATGGTACAGATACCAAGCTTTTTATCGTACCATGGTATACCAAGCATGTGCTATAACTATGGTAAAACTCTACATCATTGTACAGATACCATGCTTAGTATCGTACCATGGTGTAACACGCATGTGCTTTATAATAACCATAGTAAAACTATATAATCCTTGTACAGATATCCTGAAATCAAAATATTTGTTTATTTCTTACAGTTTCGTACTTCAGGTCATAAATATCTGCCGATCTTTACTCTTGCTGCCAAATAGATCTGTGGACTAGTATTAGGTATATTGTGTGTATGTGCACATGCGCTTTATAATAGTGGGCACCCCTTTTTGAAACTCAGTGTAATACTGAAAGAATTACCCTATATATTGTATTTTGACTTTGACTCTGGCCCCCTGACGTGTGTACATATGTAAAATAAATCCACCACGGAGTGATATTTTTGGCTTTGACTCCCTGACGTATGTACACATGAAAAAAAATCCACCACGGAATGAATGATTTGGCTTTGACTCCCTTACGTGTGTACACATGTAAAACAATTCCACCACGGATTGATAGATTTGGCTTTGACTTTCTGACGTGTGTACACATGTAAAAAAAATCCACCACGGAATGATAGATTTGACTTTTATTCCCTGACGTCTGTACGCATGTAAAATAAATCCGCCACGGAATGACTGATTTGGCTTTGACTCCCTGACGTGTATACACATGTAAAATAAACCCACCACAAATTGACAGACTTGACTCCCTGACGTGTATACATATGTAAAATAAATCCACCACGGATTGGTAAATTTAGCTTTCGCTTTCTGACGTATGTACATATGTACAATAACTCCACCACGGAATGAATGATTTAGCTTTGAGTCACTGACGTGTGTACACATGTAAAATAAACCCACCACAAATTGACAGACTTCACTCCCTGACGTGTATATAGATGTAAAAAAAATCCACCACAAATTGATTGATTTGACTTTGACTCTCTGACGTGTATACATATGTAAAATAAATCCACCACGGATTGATATATTTGGCTTTGGCTCCCTGACGTGTGTACATATGTACAATAAATCCACCACGGATTGATATATTTGGCTTTGGCTCCCTGACGTGTATACATATGTACAATAAATCCACCACGGATTGATATATTTGGCTTTGGCTCCCTGACGTGTGTACATATGTAAAATAAATCCACCACGGATTGATATATTTGGCTTTGGCTCCCTGACGTGTCTACAT
>JAVFBX010251455.1:0-10026 GCA_034783855.1 Mopalia kennerleyi | reverse complement strand
GGATATAGCTCTATTATAAAATTAGAGAGCATAATTCAACACAAGAAATGATGCCCGTTTTACCTATATGCATTTTACTGCAGCCCGGAGTTTCACTTTAAAAGAAAAAAGAAAATTAATATCAAAACAAAATTTTAAATGGGGTTTGTGATACTTTTTGTAGATATAATTTATAAATGCTTATTATAAAGTGTCTGTGTGTTTAAATTTGCTTTTAAATTCGAATGATATCAACCAAATAGAAGAGACTGTTAAGCTCCAGATTTTCATTTTGACAATATTTAATGGAAAGTATTAAGATTATTGTCAAAATTTGTAAAATAATTAAATGTCTTTATTTGTTTGCTTTTCAGATTATTTGATGTCGGTGGCCAGCGATCAGAAAGGAAGAAATGGATTCACTGTTTTGAAGATGTGACTGCAATCATTTTTTGTGTAGCTATGAGTGAATATGACCAAGTTCTCCATGAAGATGAAACAACAGTTAGTAATCTTGAAATATATATGCTACGGCTGATCTCTATAATGTCCTGTCTGTGTCAAACTAAGCAGAAACAGTGAATGGCTAGTTTGTTGGAGCCAGGAGAAATAAATCAAATGCTGTGCCAACACAACTGCATTAATACATTCTTCATATTTTTGTTTTTCAATGTATGTTGATCCTATGAATGCAATGGGTTGAGCTAACAGAAAGCTTTTCACTTTTATTACAGGTATATGATTGAGAAAGTTTTTTTACTTTAATTAGTAAAAACTCCTTTGATCCTATAATAAAGAGAGAATATTTAATTTGTGGGCGGCCCCAGTTCACGGGTTAGGTTGTCAGTCTACTGACACTACCTGGATGTACCACTTACCTGTCCATATACCTGTTGACAGTAGCTATATGATTGAGAAAGATTTTTACTTTCATTAGTAAAAACTCCTTTGATCCTATAATAAAAAGAGAATATTTAATTTGTCGGCGGCCCCAGTTCAGTGGTTAGGTTGTCAGTCTACTGACACTACCTGGATGTACCACTTACCTGTCCATATACCTGTTGACCGTAGCTATATGATTGAGAAAGATTTTTACCTGATGTGTTTATCTTACCTACCTCAGCGTTGTATACACAATGCAGGAGTTCTATACAAGGTTTCATCTAACTTATTCACCAATATAGTGGTTTTACCAAATCATCTTGTACAAGAAATAGGCCGTTGCTAAGGATAGTTTGTTTAAAGAGTAGCAATGCTGTTTTTACATAGCACTGGAGGAATATTAACTTTTCAACATTATCAAATCACTATACATTTTATAGTTTGAATAACCCTAAATCACTTAAAACTTTGCTCATAAAATCAATACTGTCAAGCCCTGTGGCTAAGGGTAGTTTGGTTAAAGAGTAGCAATGTTGTCTTTTCTTAGCACTGGAGGAAAATTAACTTTCCAATATAATGGAAATGCTTCACATCTTGGTTGTGCTAGTGTTGATTATTGTTGGATTACACCGCCATCATAGAAGTGAAATACCCTTAAGCATGGCGTACAAAACACCAATCAAACAAAGAAACAATCAATACTTTCAAAGCTATTTAAATGGTCTGGGATTTACATGACAAATTTTGAGGATTAGAAATTATGAGAATTTCTCAGAAAACATAAGTCTGTTTGTTTCGATACTTTAATACTTTCCCAACCAACACAATGGTAACATTATTTAAAAACGGAATTTGAAGTGATTGATGGTATTGTTGGAATAGACAGCAGTCATATAAGTGAAATACGCTTTGGAATGACGTACAACACCCAGCAATCAATCAACAATGTATATTAAATACGACCCTCTGGCCAAGGGAAGTTTGTTTGAAAAGCAGCAATACTGTCTTTACTTCGTACTGGAGGAAGATTAACTTTCCAACATTATGGAAACGCTTCACATCTTGGTTGTGTTAGTGTCAATTATTGTTGGAATAGACCGCAGTCATAGAAGCGAAATACTGTTAAGCAGGGCATAAAACACCAATCAATCAAGCAAGTTTAATTACTGATAGTCAATTTATAAATTCTTACATATTGTATGTGAAATACGCTGGAGTCTGGTTATAAATGCTGCATAAACAGTAAGCTAACAAAATGAAACTGATCTCTGTGTGATGCTAATGAGTATATGAATGGTTCTCTCTTTACAGAATCGCATGCAGGAGAGTTTGAAACTGTTTGATTCCATCTGTAACAATAAGTGGTTCACAGATACATCTATCATACTCTTCCTCAACAAGAAGGATTTGTTTGAAGAAAAGATCAAGAAGTCAGCTCTTACAATATGTTTCCCTGAATATACAGGTAAGTTTCGCAATTCAATTTTGCGTTTAAATGCTGCAAACCTCTTTCTATAGTGTTTTCTTGAAATAAAGAAATAGAAAGTACATGTAACAGGACAGGAAATTCTGAGGCACACACCCTGAAGTATTTATAATCACATGTGGCTTAGGTGCAGGGGTGTCCACCTGTCCTTCCTGAATTGAACAACTGCCTCATTTAGACCCCTGTTTTAGGAAACTTTAACATGCAGGGGATAGAGAAACACCCAGTTACTTAAATTGTTGTTAGTTTTTTTTTAATTTTGACTTGGGGTTCTTTTATGGGGGTCTGCTAAGTGAGTCCAGATGCCATATACAGTCGAAGTTGTCCAGACTAATTTCTCTCATTAAATCACAATATCTGCCATAGTTTTGACATTTGAAGTGTAGAAGTAACATTATTGGCATAAATGAGTCTCTTATTTCTTCAGTTGTGTAGAAGACTTTAAAAATTAGATACATCAGGTTGAAAATAATAAATTTTACTTCATCAGCTCACAGAGGGCTGGGGGCTTCCTCTTGTCCTTTTGCTCTAAAAACTAGGGGCAACATGAGGCCAATCAGTTTGTGATGTATGTATTACGTCCTGTATTGTCCTGTCTTGTCTTTGTTTGTTGCCACTGGTGTCAGAAGGGGTTTCCTTGAACCATTAGTCTGGCACAGGATCATATGAGTGAAATAACTTAAGTACAGCGTTAAACCCAAATAAAACAAACCTTATCAGCTTAAGATAGGATGTGCCACCACATTTAACTGGCCAGTGGAGATTGGGCTCCTGAGATGCAAGAATCACTTGTGTGCAGAGTGGTTTATTTTTGTACCTTTGTTGGCTTGTTCCTTCAGGTCTCAAAATAATCAGGTACCAGGTTGCATTTTGAAACTGGTTTTTGACTTAGCGATGGTGAAAAAATTTGCAATCCCATCTGCGATAAATTGTATTGTTTGATGAGGATCTTGAAACCACCAAAATGACAACACGTCAAAAGTTTAAGAGTTAGGGGATCTGTGAACATCATGCCCTCAAAGGTGGGGCCCAAATCAGTGAAGCTCAAATTTGATAGGCTGCTGTTATCTGGATATGTCACAAAAACATGGCCGCGAAGAATTGCAGATTTTGGACTGAATATATATCTTAGCTGCCTTAGAAAGTTCAAACCATATCCAAATACAGCATCTATAGGTTATAAATTATAAAGTTATCTCCCTTTTCCAAATATTCATGTGATAACTGTAAACCAAATGGATCACAATGCAGAAATGAAGGCTTATTCTTACTCTAAAAATAAAAATATTGTGGTGCATTTGGAGTTATTTCCCTTTCTTAGAACCTACAGATACATATTTTACCGTATTGTTTGGCATCATAGCTTGAACCCTGGATTTTCTGACACTTTTTTTTCTATTAACTATGTTTAAAAGATTTAAGATTTGTATACACTTTGATGACCTACGGCATTGTTAAGTCGAGTGCAGCTTAAAACTCTTTCTATGTCCGCTTTCAAGTAAATATATCTAGAACAAATAACTTATATAAAACATAAAATCAAGTCAAAAGTACAAAAACAATAACCGCTGGCATATGTATGACAATTATGTGGTAAATGTGTGGTTTAGGTAACTTAATATAGCTTCGGACAGGAAGTAGACACAATTCTTTTGTAAGACAAATGGAAGCACTGGAAGGTGATTGGTTACAACGTATCACATATTTTTTATTGAATTTTATTTATGATGCCTATCTTTGGTCTATCTAAACAACTTTGATCAGTCGCTGTTAACGGTTGATATTAAACTTACTGATAACTTGTAAGAGTACTTTTTTTCGTACATTATCTAAAAGTGATGTTTGCATTTATAGCATGTGTTTTGCTCTCAGGTTTCTCATTGAAATACCCAGCTACAAACATATTGTCTATATGTCGATATTGTGACCTAACATTTCTGTTCTAAATTTCCAGGAAAACAAACCTATGAAGAAGCGGCTGCATACATTCAAGCCCAGTTTGAAGCAAAGAATAAAAGTTCAACAAAAGAGATATATTGTCATCAAACATGTGCAACAGATACTAACAACATCCAGTTCGTGTTTGATGCCGTCACTGATGTGATCATAGCTAACAACCTACGGGGATGTGGCTTGTACTAGCGTTCTGTTTCTCTTGATGACGCGTAGAGCAACTACTCAGAACAAATGACTGTTCCATGCACAGTTACTATATCATTATCTCTTGTGTGGCATACAAGGCAACGTCATTTGATGGAGGATCCCATATCTCTTTCATTTGCAAATTACATGATTGTGTGTGCGAATTTAACGTTCATACGCTAAAATGTGGAAAGCAAAAACTAAATAAAAAAATCTTGCATGGGCTCCAGTGCATGAGTTGCTGCCTGGGGAAGGAGACTTGAAAATGCCCCAAGCCCGAGACGCTCTGTATTTATTGTCTGTGACATGTACTTCATAGAGTGTTTCGCCACAGGATAGTTAACGCTTGTGTGTTCATTATCTGGCACCATGAGCTGGATTTCTGGGGACGGATTAACATTTTGGCAGTACTTTACCCTAGTTGGTGAAAGTCTGGGGCGCTTGTTTCGGAGAGCCGAGCAGACTGCAGGCGGAGAATTACTAACATTGTATCTGTGTACTATGACGGAGGACTCAAACCTCTTATATGACAAATATTATTAGAGACTGCATCATTTTTGGGAGAGAACCTTCTCACAAACATTGTACCTAACTTCTCTTCTGTATTGGGGGCGGGGTGGGTTTGTGGTTTATCTGTAGTGTGCGGGGATTCCACCATGAGGGGTTGTCCTGTATTATGTCTATACCCAGGTACTCCTATATAGTGCGTTGTATACCAGTTCCTAGGTGGTTATTATATGTAGTTGGTATAGTGATGGTCTTAATGCTTTCAGGGTTTTGTTTGTAGTTTACAGCCGATGTTATGCCTTGCTCTGTCAATATGATTAGACTGAAACTAGGGGTTGGCTTGGGAGAGAGCATCTAGGCTGATGAGTATTGGACAAAACGGTCTGACAATGCCCCCTATATGTTTAACAGTTCATTGACACCTGGCAAGGGGAATAAATGGGGCTGTCTACTCAGTCGCCTAGTATATCCCTGGCAGGTAGATTTATCTAATAACCGAGGGAGCAGGTATCTCCCTTTTAAAACTTCAGGTGAGTCACCCAAAATGGTTCACACTTTACATGTTAAAATATGATCTGTTAATTAGTTTCCCCGACACTTACAAATAGTAACGGTAATATGGGAATGCATTGTATGTATGATTATATTTATGACTGACAAGTCCATGTGTGTATGCTGTGTTCTGCTGGAGTGCCCAGTCTCTCTGTGTATGCATGATTTCAATTATTATTTCATGTGTAAGTTAACATTGTATTGTGTCAAATTGAAGCTTTCAAGCTAGTGACATTGTCTGTTTATAAATGGCTGAGTTGGAAGATAATTTCCATCCATCCTCTCAGGCCAAAGCCCGTCATCCACTTTCCAATCAATCACAGTGATTTGACATAACCAATGCCTGCACAGTCTGCTGGAAACCACTGTTTTCTTCCGGTAAAATCACCCTCGAAAGAGCATATCTCTTGAGTTAAGTAATAAAGAAAAGTCTTACTATGGCAATGAATTTTTGGGCCATGCAATCAAAGGCCAATAAATAATAAACCACATGATTCACACAAGACCGTAAATTTTTATTGACATCTGAATGTATGACACGGTGTGCCAATGTTCTAAGAGATGAATAATACTGGAACAGTTGTCTATTATTAAACCACTCTACTCTGGAAGTTTTCTTACATTCAGTGTGAATGTTGGACACTTCTATCTGCCAAGCTTTTCTAATACGGATATCAAACATTTAGTTATAATTATGTTGTGAGATGTGACGTTCTTGCAAAAAACATCTTTTAAATATACATAAATACGTTCCATGTGCAAATTTGTAATAACTGATACTTTTTGCTCCATAAGAATAGTTGTGCTACATTTTCTTTCCTTATTAATGGCACATAATGTGACCTCTTTAAAAAAAGAGCACTCTAACAAGCTCATCTGATGTAATCTGTTTTAGAACTATCAGATTAAATAAATACTACAATCTTATTGAATGAGTCTAAAACAAGTTATTTAAACTGAAATTAATTGAAATCATTTGAAAAATAAATTCTTAACTTCACTGAACTAAATTGTAGTGAAAATAAGTTGATGATTTAGACATGATTCTGGTTAACAGAACTAGACTTTTTACAGTTTTGTTCTGGCAAAATCTAAATTTTTGGACAAAATTCATGGTTAATAAAAAAGTCTGTTAGAAAATTACAACATGTTTGAGTACACCATACCAGTACTTCTTAATTAAAATTAATTTTAAAACCAGTGAGAATTAAAAAAAAAAAAGGAAGTCTATCACTGTGACAATAGTGACAAGTAGGCAGGTGTAGTGAAGATCCACAGAGTAACGGCAGTGCATATTGTCTGTAAAATCGACTGGATGGTGGAATGGCGGGCTATTTGACGATATCTAGATGTGCAATATTTGTTTTACTCAAAGAGTTTTACAACTCTGTCATAATATGTGTTCATTTTTTCGCTCAATAATAGGGACTCATTTCAACATTATTTATGTATTATCATCTTATAATACTGTAAATAGAGAAATGCCCCTTTTTATAATTACTTTTCTCATAATTTATTCATGTTAATTTTTTTTATTTATTGCAGATTATTTTAATTTTCTTACGTTTTATTGCCATTTTGGCATAAGATGGTTTATCTGACATTTTATTGCTGTTTTGGCACACAACTTGACCTAGGCAGTATATTTTGTTCTAGTCAAAACTGGGTGGGATGATCTCCCAAATAGCAGTCACCTGAAACCTAAGTCAGAGCTAGAACATACTTTTTTTTTTAACCTAAGGAAAGGCTAAAACAAAGTTTAAAAACCTAGTCATGATTGCAATACACTATCCAAAAATCTTGCAAATGTTAGAATTAAAGGAGGTCTTCATGTGTGGCCACCTTTTCTTTATAACAAATAATAGATAAAAAATGTAAACATATCAGACTGGGACAGTTCTGATTCTAGAGAGAAAGGTTTGCAACCATGTGTTTCTAGTCAGAACAGGAAGGTTTGTTTATTAGCAAAACCTGTAGAGGACCAATCATTGGTCTCTAATTTATTTTAGCCAATCAAATATAATGTAAAAAAATTTGAATTCTGGAATTG
This sequence comes from Mopalia kennerleyi, assembly GCA_034783855.1. Classification (NCBI taxonomy): domain Eukaryota; kingdom Metazoa; phylum Mollusca; class Polyplacophora; order Chitonida; family Mopaliidae; genus Mopalia; species Mopalia kennerleyi. The sequence continues at coordinate 2,428 of JAVFBX010251455.1, read as the reverse complement.
TAGTATTCTAAACTGGCAAAGGAATGTGGGGGAGATGGCAAAACGGCACGAGTCAAACTTTTAAAGCATCCAGAATAAGTAATAATGAAATATATAATGACCGACTCGAATACACATTCGATACTTAACATTATTCAGGATCATCAGTTGATACCTGTATCATTGTAGGGCTGTATATAGAAGATGCCTTGCCGTTGGTTTTCTGTTGTTGTTTTTTTTTTCTTTTTTTTTCTTGAATATGTTGTAAAACTGTTTGCATTGGCATGTTTTAACTTCGGACTGATCCCTCCAGGCTCCAAATGAGACTGACGTTAAAAGAGGGCGCACCGAGCGTTTGTTAGGAGCGATCTCTATCTCTCTTTACATAATCACGGGCCCAGTGTCGGGTATTCCATTGTTCAGATGATCATCACATCTTCAATTCAAACAAAGTAAAAAAAATATGAAAAAAAAAAGAAAAAAGAAAATTGAAATGAAATCAGAAGGGAAAAAACACTTGTGAAGTTTTGATGTCACGTTACTATTCAAATATTGATAATGCAATGGTTATTGATATTTTGTATAGGCTGGGGACCCATTTATGTGTGTCCTCGTCATTTGTCTTCTCCGTACATGTCATGAGGGTCAACTAGTTAGAGGCTCCCCATTGGTCATTGTAATTATTATCTATTTATAACAACATGTAGATGTGTAAAAAAAAATAATGTGCTTGTCAGATTGTGAACTGAATTATACAGAGGAAAACTATGGACTGCATGGACATTGTACTTTGTTATGTGAACAAGCCCTAACTGAACAGCTCTGGCTGGTATATTATGTGTAAATCGTGTCTCACTTATTGCTGGTCTGCCAAAGTTTGCAAAATGAATAGCTATGTCCTCTTTTTACTTTCAGTTTCATTTCTTTCATTTTTGTGTTCTCTCATTTTTTGCGGACATGCGTCCTTGAGTGTATAAATGGTGAACCATAACGGTTTACTCCTATGAGATGTACGTGTGTTATATACATATATACATATATCTATTTATGTGCATAAAGCAATGTCTCAGAAATGATGCCACATGTTCACACTATTACTATCATGGCTAGCATTGTAATTATCGAAGTGTTGACCCTGAGTTTCAGTTCTCATCTAGGCCAGATTTGTCAATCGTGTAGATCCACCTTATATAGTTGTAAGTTTAAATCCCCCTTAACCAATAAAACCAATGTCAATGGTTTACATTTGAACAGTTCGCCTCGGAACAACTGCATGATGTGAAAAATTCACGTGAGTTGCATTCAGGGATATCTCCTCTGACCTAATTACCGACTTTCTTACCGATAAATTATGATTTTTATATGGATGAAACGGAACACGGTTGCTTCCCCTTGTTTACCTCTAATGCTAGCTACATCAGGTTGAAAAAGCATCCAAGAAGATGAATTTACGGTTTGCCTAAAAGTTTGAAAGGGCTTTGCCAATTATTCTACTGTCCTATTTTGTTTTACGCTGTCATGGTAGACTGTTACCTACTTGAATTCTTTTTGCTGCACTCACCAAAATAAATTCAAGAGATTAAAGGATAAACTGATTATCAAAAACGTTTTGATTGTACCATACTTTTTCCATTTCTTTCAATCCAGTGGTTTTTCTTCAGTCAATAAGATTTAAATTATGGTTACAATTCTATGCTGCTGATTTTGAGAAAAATAGTTTTTACACTTGTTCCCATCGCTGCGTACACGGACAAACTTGCTGGCTGAGTGAACAAAGCGCTTTGGGAAGATAGCTGAAAAGTTCTAGGCTAATTAACTGTTGGTAGCTACTTGAGAAAGTCGGATAGCACAACAATGCGATATTTCAAAATTGTTTTTGCTTTCTTCTGAAAAAAATAAGTAGTATTTAAAAAAGGACGGGAAAGATGTGGTTCATCTGTGTTTTAGTATTTTGTATTGGCACTATATGGTAAGCCATTAACTTGCTATGACAAGCATTTTGGCGTATACCAATCTGATACTATTGCCCTGGCTTTTAGATCAACTGTATGCCCGGCAGTCTTATAGAGGTCGATTGATTTATTCCCATGAGTCGATAGGGAGACTTCAGGTCCTGATTTTAAGCTGTTGAGAATAATACCTGATAGTCTTTTAACGCTCACGGAGACGGAATTTGTTTATTTTTCCTTCACCCGCTTATACCTGTCTCTCTTGATGTCACACTTGTAGATCAATTGCAAAACAACCATTACATGTGGAATTGTCCTTCTCTTCTAATAACTCAAAATAAAACTTAGCATTTTATTGGATGGTTCGGTCTTATGTGTTGTTTTTTTGGTTTTTCCTCATCGACGAAACATTTAGATTTCCTGACTTGGGGGGGGGGGGGGGGGGGGGGGGGGGGGGGGGGGGGGGGGGGGGGGGGGGGGGGGGGGGGGGGGGGGGGGGG